>KZ505729.1:973029-1100283 GCA_002844005.1 Limosa lapponica baueri
TTTTTTTTTTTATGGTTGGACCAGATGATCTTAAAGGTCCCTTCCAACCTAGGCAATTCTATGATTCTATGATTCTATGATTTTGTACCACAGCACCAATTCCCTCAGTATCATGGGATCCCTAGAGCATGCAGGTGGATTTTAGCCTTTTGAACCTTTTTCTTTATTTGTGCTGCACTCTCTCAACTGCAGAACATCAATCCTGAGTTCCAGATTTCTATCACTTTTTTATCCCGTGGCATCAGGCAAGCCATGCAACCCATCAGCAGCTTGTTGGCAACAGCAAGTCTTGTTCTGAAGACTTGCAGCAGTTAGCATGAGTTGGGGCTAAGTAGTTAGCGTAAACCCATGAACTTTAAGTTACTTTCTGTTTCAAAAAAATCTTGTTCCAAGAAAAACCCAAAAACAACCTTGAATGTTTTTAATGTACACAAAGAAAATAAGAAGTCAAGCTGCACCAACAACCTATTTAAAATCAAGAAGATTCAAACTTATCTAAAAGTGTCCCAAAGAAGTACCAACAGCAGGAGCTGACTGTGAGTGCCAGCAGTTTCTACAGCAAGTCAGAAAAAGAGAGTGGGATTTGTAGGCGTGAGTCACCAAGGAGGTATTCCCTACTCAATACTGTAACCAGAGAAAAGGGGCAGGGTCAGAGACTCCAGAGGGAACCCAGGAAAAAGAAGAACCTGAGAGACTTCTGGGGAACCCTGGAGACCCCATGGCCTGGCCCCAGGACTATGCACCAAACAGATGGGACCATTGAACTGACCCACCTGGCATTTGTCCCAGCCTACTTCATTGCTCCCATGAAGCAGAGAAGTCATGTGATTCATAAAAATGCATATATCTGTGATAAAAGATTACCCTCCTTACTGTCATTCGGTCTGTAAATATGACAGGGTGCCTTGGAAAAGGGTATATAGCAGTGCATAAGGGATACATGCTGCTGGTTTAAACCACACTTCTATAAACTCACACTTTAGAAGCATCCAGGAACTCGGAAGAAAGGGTAGATATATTAAGAAGTTTATATAACATCAGCAACTGGGATTTAGTCATACTCTGCAAACTGATAAGTATCAGTACATGAAGAAGGAAAAATCCACTGCTGTGTAAAATCATGAACAAAGTATTATTCAGGTCCCAAATGCAGAAGCCTAAGGTCCTTGAGCACAGTCACCACTATTAGTTAAGGAGTTTAGCAGTGATGGGGGAAAAAAGAAAAGGAACAGCAATCAAAATAATAGGATTCACTAGAAATGTAATAAGATTCTACAGGACCTCTTCTGGAAATATCTATCATTTAATAAAGATAATCATTAATTAAATTAATTATTCCTTATTTTGAATTGGCCGTTCCAGGAATATAATCATCTGTTAAATGCAATGGTATGATTAAAAAACAATGTTAAATTCAGATTTTTTTTTCCTATAGGAACAGCTGGATGATTCTCCACTCATCTTACAAAGAGAAATCAGAACAGCTGTTGTAGGAGCCCCTGTGAACTACAGCTATAGGCTACCAAACATCAGATATCCATTGATACCAAGAAAAATACTTAATCAGATGATTCTGCATTTGGTCATTCCAGATATATGCCAGCTTACTACCATAGAAACAGTTGTCTGACCATGCAGTGTCGAAATAAATCAATGCAGACCAGAGCTGTGATTTCTATAGAGGATTAATTTCCTTCAAAGGTTCAAGTCATCCTCCAGCTTGTAATGTTGTCCTCAATTTCCGGGGAAATATTTGGGCTTGCTAGAAAGAGATGAGGTTATTCAGTAGGGTTCAGCTGAAACTGTTACAGACGAGATCTGGGATGGAGACTTAGCACTGGTTCTGTTATCGCCCCTAAGCTGTTAGCTCATCCCTTTCCTTCATTTTGTAGACTTCCAACTAGAACTTTCTAAGGAGCCTATGAAGGAGGTTAATGCTAAGCACTATGACTGGTAAGCAGTAGATGTAAGTTGACCTTGGAGATCTGGACTTCCTTCAGCTAGTAATGTTATAGACCAAGAGACCATGCTGGTGAATTTTCTAGTTATCTCACATGAGCTAGGCATGCTCACCTTCTTGTCATATTCTCCTCAATACATACAAAGAACAGTATATTTTGAGCTCACTTTCACTAGTTGTACCTGCAAAACTGTACTGACCTCTCTAGATGTTTTAGTTAGACATTCAAATGACATTTTCCCCACACAAGTTTCTCACATGGCTACTTGAAGGCTGATGGGCATCTCCCCATGATTACTCCCTCAGTGTCCTGGCACAGCCACTTACAATGTCAGCATCTGGCTGCCTGGCTTCCAAGAAGTGATTCCTTACAGCTTTGCCTGAGAAAACAGCAAGAAGAAAAGCTCTTCAGCAACAAGTGAGATTCAGCAGAAGGGCACCTGCTGTTGTACCCTGGCCTGCAAAGAGTCATCCCAAAACTGACAGCCAGCTCCCCATGGTGAGGAAGTTGGATCAATCTGTCAAATGACTGATATGCATCTATTAAACTGTCTTTTGTAACTCCCAGTAAGATAGACTAACAAGATAACACTTCGAATAATGCATCTCAGGATAGGAAAATTATGAAACACAGATGCCTCACTGTCTTACAATCATATGTCATTCTTCTGTCCTACTTTATCTGCCTTTGACAAGTTGACTGGTAGTGGTAGGATAGTTATATGGGTTCTTTGTTTCCTCATGTGCATTTTCTCAGCCTGAGATTGAACATTAACATGGCTTTCAATCAATTTTGCAAGTTATTAAATTTGTTCACCCCTACAGCAGGCGCATGCCAGAGGAAGCGGTGGATTGACCAAACCTAGCTCTTCTGTGAGAGACTTGGTACACCTACGGCGTGTACTAGGATCCTTTTCAAGGATAATCCTGACATTCGATCTCTGATGTAATTAGCACGATTGCAAATTTTCACAAGGGATTTTCTGTTCTTGTCAAAATCTTTACCATAACAACCTTTGAATTACAATACAGCAGTAAGTGTACTACAGTGTTCAGCAGAGGAAAAGATACAGTAGGAACATCTCTAAATGAAATTAATTAGAATGGTTAATGTTCGTGAAGCACTTTGAAGATGGAAAGAGCTATAGTAGTGTTAAATTATAATCATTAGCATGCCAGATCCTGAAGGTCTTATTCATTTATTACCCATTTGTTACACAGGCTAAACTTCCATTCACTTCAGCTGAAGATTTCTCTGAATGAGATATGACTACCAATTTCAAAATTCATAAAATAATAATAGTAAATATGGATTAGTACACCAATCAGTCTGTAAAACGTCTGCGTTCATATCCCCTGGTACTCAAGTCTTCTTAGGAAAGACTCACTTGGAAAATTCCTTGAACCAAATAGCTCCATTATACATTTGATTTGCAAAAGTGAATAATATAAGCAAAACAACAAAACAGTGTTCTATATTGGATTAAATATAGTAGCTCCGCATCAGGGAAGGGAAGGGAAGGGAAGGGAAAAGGAGGATCCAGGGAGCTACAAGCTGGTCAGCTCACCTCAGTTCTTGGTTAGGTGATGGAGCAAATAATCCAGAAGCCATTTCCAAAAATATTAAGGTGATTTTGAGTAATCAGCATGGATTTATGAAGGGAAATTAATGTCTGACCAACCTGATAGCCTTCTTCAAATAAATTACTAATTTGGTGGATGAGGAGAGAGCAGAAGTTGCCGTCTATCTTGATTTTAGCAAGGCATTCAACACTGTCTTTCCTAATATCGCCATTGACAAACTGATGGAGCACAGGCTAGACAAATGGACAGTGAGGCAGACTGAAAACTGGCTGAACTAACTCCTTCAAAGAGCTGTGGTGACTGGCACAAAGTCCATCTGGAGGTCATTCAACAGCAGTGTCCCAGGGATCAATACTGGTTCCAAAACTGTGTAACATCTTTATTAATGGCCTGGACAATGGGACAGAGCACACTCGCAAGACTGCAGAGGATACAAAACTAGTTGATGGATAAGATGGCTGTGCTGACAATCAGAGGAACCTCAACAAGCTGGAGAAATGGGCCAGTAAAGACCTTGTGAAGTTCATCAAAGACAATTGTCAAGACCTGCAGCTGAGAGGGAATAGCCCCATGCACCAATACACACTGGGGCATGAATCACTGGAAAACAGCTCTACAGAGAAGGATGTAGGTGTACAACAGGTAGATCATGAGCTAGCAATGTACCCTTGCAACAAAGAAGGACAGTGTCAACCTGGACTGCAAAAGGAAGAGTGTTGCCAGCAAGTCAACAGGGCTGATCCTCCCCCTCTACTCAGCGTTGGTGGCACATATCTAGAGTGCTGGGTCCAGCCCTGGGCTCCCCAGTACAAAACAGACATGGACATACTGGAGAGAATCCAGCAATGGGTCAAAGATGACTAAGGGCCTGGAGGATCTCTGATACAAAGAGAAGCTGAAGGTGGGACTGTTCAGCCTGGAGAAGAGAAGGCTCTGCAAAGGTAGCACCCATAGCTGGTAGTCATTTAAAAATTGTTTACTTCAGAAAGCAAAGACCAGATCCTGCTCACTTTGGTCATCTAATTAATTCCTAGTAAAGCTAGCAAAACATCTTTGGAAAGGCAGTCAGAGAGATTTTAACTCATATCTTGTAAACCTCCTTTTTTCCCTGATGATATGGTTTCTGCATATAATACACATCCCACCCAAAATTTCTTTGGTGAGCAGCCACCCACAGGGACCACATATCAAGTTGTGAGCTACAGTAATGTCCAGATTTTCCAGCTTTTGCTGATAGCTCAGCAGCTCCTCCAGTACTCCAAGGGTTTGTCAAGCAGTAAACAGAAGCTGCAGCTGGCCAGGATGCTAGAAGAAGAAAATGCAAATTTAAAACAAGGTCTTTTTCTCTCTTGCTTAGAGTCACGTTAACAGTGAAGATCCATGTGGCATGGGTGGGAGTGCCCGTGAGAAAAACTACATGCAGAATTCCTACAGAGAATTTAAAATATTGGTTAGCAATATCAACATATTTTGGCTGCATGCAAGTCCTTGCATATTATCTTAGTGCCAGAAAAGTACACGGCACCTCTGAGTCAAATAAAAGTTCTGGTTCCTGCACATAATCTGCATTTAGGCAGAAGATAATAACTCATAGAGTGGGGAAGAGCAGATAATAGTTCCCCCAATAGTATCACGTGACAACTTGAGTTGATTTTAACTCTGTTGTGGCGCTGTGCATATATATAGCAAACCTGTCTTGTAAGCCCGTTGCAAACCCAAATTCCTGGAGAATGGGATAACTTCAGCACAGTGTGCCATTGTAAGCCTCTTTGTGAATCCTGGTAGAGCTACATAAGTACTTTGATCACATAGGTATCCCACTCTGGGCATTTAAATTACAGTGTCTCGTGTAGATGCTTAAGTGAGACTTGTGAAGTCCCTACACAGCTGAGGGAGAGACACCGACTCCTAACTCAGGCTCTTGTCTCCTGCCTCTTCATTGACTGTGTAGCAAGCCTGAGCCCCTGCAGTGGGATTTATCTCACCTAATTTTAGCAATCCAAATGTTTAGCTCTTGGCTGAGTGAGTCTCCAAGCTGCTTCTACATTCAATGGAGAGAGATGGGTATTTCTAGGTAAATGTTAACGTTCTTAAGTTAGACACTTCTCTTGAGGTTGGATGACTTGTTTTCTCTCAAAGGGTCCCTGACAATACATTGTAGTAGTGGCCCAAGTGAACAGCTCAGAACAGATGTCTGTGATCTACATATTGTATGACATAAAGTGATCCATAAGAACTTAAAAGACTGGTAATCATTAGGCAGTGTAAAAATTGATTTGTAACCCCCAGAGCTCCAGCACGCTTCTAACTACCTTCAGGAACAGGAAAGAAACATCAGTATTGGAATTAGATGTCTATTTTATTCTAATATACAATTAAAGCTCTTGGAGGCATAAACCTTCTGAAAATCATGGTACTGTTGAATTCAGTGGTATAATACAGATGAGGGTTCAAAGATATTTCAAAGATATTTCAACGATGATTATCAGCTTCTCTTATCTGTATCCCACTGTCAGTACTCTATTAAATTAAGAAGGAAGTTTCATTTGAAAGAGGAAGAGTAGTCCATCAGAGGCTACGACCAGTAATAATTTACTGAGGGAAAAACTTGGCAAATTGTAACATTTGTGAAATATTATGAAGATATTTTGTTGGGAAATGTTAAACTTTTCCAATAAGCTAAAGTGGCAAAAAGGGACTGAAAATACACACATTGATATATCTCTCTTTAATAATTTAATATAAAAAGAGAATACAATGAAATGAACTGTCAAGTATAAAAATCCTTTTAGTATTCTCTTTTCATGTTCAAAATCTTTGTTGTGTTTGAGCATCCATAATTGCTTTGCGTCAAGTTCCCTAAGACATTTCCGTCTGTCTTTCAGAAAACTTGAAAACGTTCTTTTGTACTTTTGGCTTTAGTAGAAATCAGAGGTTTCTTTCAGCCAGGAAGGTTACTTCTGGCAATTGTTTATCCTCTGCCTCTCCGTTGTGATCCCTGGGACCATCTTTCACTTTGGCATGATACATGTATATTACTGTTTGCACCATCACTCACAGTTCATAACTTGGGATAATCCAGAAGGGCATTGCGCACGTAGTTCCTTCTGTTTAGCCATTGAAATAACTTTACTCAGAATCAAACATCTGAATGAAACAGCTGAGCCCGGCAAACAGAGCAGCTAACATGGGAGTTTCCAAAGGGTTAGCTGCAGACCCTGTGCTCAGAGGTAGCACAGTTGCAGGAGGTGGGTTGAGAGAACATTTGCATGCATGTGGGTGCGTGCATTATCTATTCCAGTTTTGTCCTTTGGGAAGGCTGTGGGGACAGTCTCTCCATCTCCTATCAGGCCTACTGATCAGCTTGTCGGTGCTTCTGTGAGACCCATCTGGCCGTGACTAGCAGGTCTTTGATCAGAATCAGTGCTTGAAATCATCAAGTAGCTAATCCCTCCCAGATTACTGAGGGAATGAGACTCTGCAGCGAGAATTTATATATAAATCATTTGGCTGGTGTGCTTTGGAACCAGGCAGATGAAGGAAGAACAGAATGAAAGACAGTGACTTCACATAATGTACAAGAGGGATATTTGAAAAAAACACATCTGGAAAACATCACTGTTGCAGATTCAAGGCAGCAGGGACCCATCACTAAGGAACAAGCTATATGACAGATCAGGATCTGTAGCACAAAGGACAAGGGTACCATTTTATATACCTGCTCAAATTCCACAAAATACTCATGTCTGAGCCACTGACAAAGCCCTGTGCAAGTGATCTTGAAGTTTATGGATCAATTTTCTAGCCAATATAGTGCAAGCTAGAGCACAAGGCACCAGCAGCTCCCACCATCATATCACACTTCAGAACAGCATCAACAGCTCCTTAAAACCCTGCCTGTCCTATATAAAAGCAAAAAAAAGCTGAGAAGTTGACATCTCAACATGAGTGATATACATCAGAGATCTGTCAGTACAGGAACTACCTTGGAATTTCTAAAAAAAAAGTACTGACAATTTCCTAACTCAAAAAATAGTGTCATGGAAAGATAAATTTGATTTCGTCTTGGCAGATAAAAGGGCACTGATCTAAGAACTAAAAAAAAAAGATTTTTTTAGGAGCAAGTTATCATGACTTAATTACATTCATTATGTGCAGACAGAAAAAAAGCTCAAATCAGTAATAAATATGGTTGGTGATTTAAAAGAGACAGATTCATAAAGCTGAAAACAACTATAAGCTGATAGATCTGGAAAAAGGTATGAATAATTTGGGAGACTGATTAAATATTTTATTTGATGGCCAAAAAGCTACCATCCCACAGCTGAAAAATTAGGTGATGCTAGTTATAAAACAACTTGACTTTAGCAGAGAGAACAAAAGCACCTGCAGAAGCTAAAATATATTTGTGATCTCTGTGTGTGCGCCAGTGGTGGTGGGGGGGGTGGTATAATGAAAAAAAAAGGGCAACAACGTGACAGAAATGTATACAAATTTAGAAGCTAGAAAGTTTGGACTGATTAAGGAAGTAAAAAAAGAATCAAGTAAAAAGCAAGGGGTGTTACCTACAGTTATAGGTAATAAAAAACCCAAATGTAAGGGATCCTGCCAGAGGTGCTGGTTTTTTCCTATACAAATAAGGTAGGCCTGTCAATAATAATGCAGAAAAGTGTTCAAAAATTTTCTGGTTTTTATTTGGAAAAAGGACTATATATGCAGATTACATGAAAATAATTAGTATATTCACTTTAGTAAGGATTTTTTCAGAGGCTTTCTTTACATACAAAGAACTATAACAAAGAACAGTTAAGATCTTGATTATTTTTGCTTAGAAATCAAGTGGGTTTTGAATGAGATTTAATCTGAGTTACCTGGATTTATATTTAGAAATGTTATAAACAAGTCATATGTCAGCCAGAGGGGTCCAGAGGAAACATTAGGCTGAGAGTGTACATTTTTTAAAGAAGTCACTTTAAACTCCTAAAGTCACTTCAAATTCCTAAAGCACTGAACAGATTTACTTCTTCATCTTGAAATGCCTATCCTTTCTTCAGTGGAATGCCTGCTATTTGTTAGGCACTTCACAAAGTCTCGTATAAATTCTTTCTGAGCATCTGATGAGATGTTGTGTTTTTGGCAAGACAGGATGTCAGCGCCTGCTGCTTTTGAAGGCAGACTTTTTGTGGAAGGTTGTATATAAATACATATTAAGGAAGAATGTTTTAACATAACATTTGAGACATAAATATTCATTTCCTGCTGCAAACTATAGATGAACGAGGTATTCTAATTCCTTCTGATTCTTGAGCACTTATTTTTGGAGTGTTTGCTACTTCTCCCGTCTGTTGCTCCTTGATCCCATGTTTTCTGCATAAAGTAAAATACTTCCTTTATTGAACGTTTCCTGCATTTGGGGAAGAGAAATATGCAATGGTGAAGCTGACCAGAATAGTGACTACTGTTCTCCTGTGCCCCATATATGAATGTTGCTGAGAATGGGACATTTTAGTGGTTCCTCTCCAAAAATCCTTCCTGACTTCCTGTAGTTTATAAAAGCCAACAAGCAAACAAACAAAATCCCTCATCAGACAAAGACCAGTTCCTTTAAGTGTTTATTTGCGCAAGGTGGGCAGGGTGGTGTGAATGGCTGACCACCAAGCACCTCACCTGAAGTGTCCCACACGGTGCTGCCGTACTGATGCTCAGTAGCGTACACAGCAGAGGTCAATGGGGTTGATGTTCTCAAAAGCAAGCCTGAGCAGAGGCCATACAACCAGACATAAGGCTAAACTCTAAACACAAGCCACTGCTGCAATTTATGGTAAATATCAAGGTCCCTGTTCACTGCAGCTGGCAAGAAACTGGTATTGTCTGTGGGAGCATTTTATGTCTCTTATCATACCCATGTGGACATTTCTGGCTTTTATCTAATTAAAAAATGAAAATTGAAACCTTTTTCTTCCTACTTTTAATATTTGAAACACAGACAAAAGGCATGCTTTCTTACACATAAGCAAAGGAAGCAAATATTTGCCTGCAAATTTTTCATCTAAAAGAAAATATGCAAAAGCATTTTTACATGTTAATAAAAGCAACTCCTTCTGCTGGTTATTATCCTCCTTTCTCAGTCATGCATATTACTGTGATCCAAGCAGAGCATGAGCAGGCTTTCAGACCTTCCTTAGCATGCAAATGAAGCATCGGCTTATGCATTACCCCTTGCATCTGAAAGCAACTTTTGCGTCGCAGCATAACCTTGTTCAAAAAAACAGGGGTCTTCCCCTATTCCTTCAGCAGAGCCAGGCAACATTTTCCATCCATGATGTGTAGGACTAAACCTAAGCCAAATGGCAATAAAACTGAGACAGAAGAGCAGGTGAAGATAAGGAAGCAAATGAAAATAGATGGTTATTTTATCGATATGCGTTTGAAAAAAGGAGGAATTACAGCGTTTCCCTCCAGGTGTACACTCAAAATCAGATATGAAGGACTATCTGATTCCATCCTAAAGTGTTGCCTGGGAGAATCAAGCACAGGCCATGGAGCAGATCCTCTGCATAGGCAAAACGCTGTATGCTTTAACACAGCTGAAAGATTGATCCTTCTCCATCCCATCTGTCAGATATGCATAGATGCAAAACAGGTGCCTGCAGTCCTCCAGAGCAGGTACATCCCCTTTCTCCCAGTGCTTTTTTATGCACCCAGTGAATTTCAGTACTCAATTTAGCTCTTTTCCAACTTCATTTCATAGAGAACAGAAGACGGTTTTTGGCAGTGACACTTAGCTGAACTCTGCTTTGTGTGCAGTTAGATTTACTTCTAACACTTCTGAATGTCGTCGTCCACATTGTTGCTTTTGTCCCAAACGCTCTTTTTGTTGGTCGGTTTTGTATTGAAATCACATTTAAGCCATTCAGCATGGTATTTTCTCTACAGAGTGAAAAGTGTGTGAAAGCAGTTGAAGGTCACACGTATTATAACAAAACAAAAGAAAGAAATAATAGGGCATCCATTCTGAAGTCCTCAGACATCCAACATATTATTGCCTCGGTGATTTCAGCTCGGATAAGAAGAGTTGCAGAGTGAAGGAGGCATCTTAATCCAGCTGCTCCTTTCAGCATACACAATAAGAGGGATGCAGGGGTCCTGTTCCCCAGCCCTTTCCTGCCACTCTGTGTCACATGCCTGGAGTGGTCTCTAGAGAATACGCCTGTCTGCCAGCCTCCCATGGAGGAAAATGCTCCATTTGTGGGTATTTGCAGTGGTATCCCTGGTAGGGGTCTCACTCAGAGGGACTGAACTCCTCAGCTCATCTGCTCCCAAGTCAGGCTCCCCCCCGCCCCCAAAAGTCCCATTTTAGCAGTACAAGTGTTCTTATCTGGGGCTTGTGGCCAGAGCCAAATTAAGTGGCTGAACAATCAAATTCCTCCAGTAAAGATGCCGCTTTTTCCTCCACCCCAACAAACAAAGTGCCTGGGAAGGAAGCATAAAATAGAAGAGAAAGAGAGTAGGGGCGTATCTCATTACAGTTCCTTCCACTCTCCACGTCCCTAATACCTTAGTCAGGAAGAACAGCCTGCATTGTTTGAAGTGTAATTAATTTATTTCTGTGTAGGTTTTCCCAGCCTGTCAGTGTACCCAAACACTTTTCTTTTTCTTAGCATTTTTTTTTAGGTTTTAGCCCTTCTTTATTGTTGTATTTATCCTTCAGTAGGACAGCCCACTCTGATTTGGAAGCAGACATTTAACACCTCTGAAGCTGTGAGCAGCACAGCTTTTTAAACGTTGTCTTTACATCTCCTTTTGATTATAGTGGTTTCTGTTCACCTAGTCACCAGCACTGCTACAAGAACATACAGGGATGCTGTGGTACAAGTCAGGAAGAGCAAAGCCTGGTGAGGTCTGGTTGTTTGGGATGGTAGGTTGTCCATCTAAAGCATCCGTGCAAAACCCTTAGGCATCTTTAAAAAGGCGTTGGGATGTCACAGCTGAAAGAGATCAGAAGTGCTCACATGGTTCAGAAACCCTCTTGCAGCATAACCCTCCAGTTCAAAACAGAAGGGGAACAGAAGGCTGAGCCCACCTTTGCCCCCCTGGCACGTGGATGGGGCACAGCACTTGTCAGTCACTACGGCTCCTTTAGGAACGATGTGTTCCCAAACAGCCCTTGCTTTCTGAGTCCTTGTCCGAGTTTCCATCTCTTGTGGGCACCATTTTCCTCCTCTGCCTGAAAGTCTGAACATTGGCAACAAGGCCCTAACTACACATCCAAACAGTTGAGCACAGTCATTAGCCCCAGACAGGGCTAGACATTCCCTCAGATAAGGAATATAATTCCCTTGGACTATATAACAAAATGCAGAGCCATGAGCTAGCTTGCAGACCAGAAGAATTAAAGCCACTTCACTTCCCTATCTGTAGAGTATCATATATATTACATTAGCCCAGTGCTCTACCCAGGCTAATAGACCAGGCTCTGTGTTGGAGGTAATAAACGCGCTGGCTGGAGTGCAGCCAGCCTCCTATTGCAGCTAACCGAAAAGAGGTGCCAAGGCTAGCTAGTGACAGAGCAGACTGAGTAAATATTTGGGTGCTTAGCCTCTGTTGAACTCTATGTTGCTGGAGCTCCATTGCTCTCAACACCTGAGCTAGCAAGTTTTAAAGCTTACTCAGGTACATGTTACCAGCTACTGTGGAGGAATATTAATTGCGACCCGGCGCAAAGCAGGAGAGAATAAGATTCCCCTCCTTTTTGCCTCCCAGAAATGGAGTTATATATGAGACCATTTGTCTGAGTATATATGGTCTTGCTGTCAGGGCTGGCTGGCAGAGTGGCTTTGTTCTTCCACTCAGAGCCCTAAATCATCAATCCTGGGTCCACAGAACGAGGGTCTTTCAAACAGGGAGTGTCAATATTAATATCTCATTTCATTGTTTCTAATCAGCTAAAATTATTCGGTCAGGGCAAATTCTGTTCTCTATTATCCTGGTGCAATTCATTGATTTCACAATGGCCAAGTGTAATTGTGTGCAGAATTTCGCTATTAATGTAATTTTAATAAAAGTTTCTTCATGTATATTTCATAAATCTATTATTTTCAGCAAGAGTTTTCTAATCAGAGAGAAGATATCTCCAGAGATTGTTGCTCATTTGGTAAGGTAGGCAATAGGTAATAAATACCACTGCATTAGAAATGTAAGTGAAAGTGAAAATTGGAAGTTGCTTTAAGATGAGAGTAGATTAAATACGGTACATTTGCTTAAGTATCTTTATAATGTAACTTGGCTTTTCATCTTGATCTTTGGTTAAAATGACTTTCTCTGGATTTAACTCTTCGTACATGCTAGAACACTTCTGCACAATTGGAATAAACAAGACTCTTAAATTAAATGCATATTGTGCCAAAACCTTCCCTCAGCAATGTCTATGCATAGGAATTCATAACTGGACCTAAAATCAGAGCTGAAGGTCACCTCTTTTGTATCACAGGCCATTACATTTCTCCCCTGTCAGTAAATCCAGTAACTTTACTCAAATTAAAACATTTCAGCCCCCTTGAGACCTAACTGTTAAGTGCTTCAGACAGACATCAGCTGAAACAGAGCAACCACAAATGCCCAGGGCCTTTGCAATGCTAGATAACAAAGAGGTGCAGTACTTTTGTGTAGCAGTAAAAACCCAGAGTCCCTGATGCTCTGAATTAGGGAAAAGCCACCTTTGCCTCTGAATATGTGAACCTGGCATAGTGGGCAAGGACCAAGCCATGATGGTCTTCTGTACCACATAGCAGGAGTGTTCAGTTCTATCCTGGGGGAAAGTTTTTCTGGCCTTGAAGACAAAAATCTATTTTCTTCTCACCTCTGCCTTAACAGAGGGTTGCAAGTGTCAGTTGAAATGCCCAGCTTCTTCTCTCTACGGCCTTAGCAGAGATGGAACGACTGGGCAATTTGTCCATGCTTCATGGTATTTGTCTAGCTTGGTGTTCTCCTGAAGTGCTAGCAATCTGTGGAACTAGTCTGGTATTCTTGATTCCCTGAGAGTATTTAGAATTTGCTCTAATTGCATTCAAAACTCATTGCTACAAAGTTAGATTTTGTTATTTGTGGGTGAGCTCGTCTAACTTCCCTATTCAGATGCAATGCTTCATTTGGTCTGGGTCAACAAGACTGAGCCCTTCTTTACCACTCCCACCCAGCTATTAGAACTCTTTTCTGTACAGAAAGAACTAAATCCAGTGAAAAGTAAAAATCCAGTGATTGCCTCTCAACCGCTTTTCCTGTAAATAGAAGAGGGTAAGTTCTGCCGTTATCCCTATTAGATTTTCCACAGTCTCCTTGAGCTGAGGACATCTTTTCATAGTACCCCTAACAATGCTGTGTACGGAGGAAAAATCACGCCACTATTTCTTCTCAATTCTCCCATTTTACATACACAAACACTTTTTTTTTTTTTCCCCACAGCATTGCATAGTATTCTGTAAATATTCAGAGTAACACCTTACACCCACCTCCAACAACTTAGGCTCATGTACTCACAATGTAATCTAATTTTCAGGAGCCAGTGTTTCATCTGATAGGTTTTGCCTCCTTTCTGAAAGGCAAGATGCTAAATCCAGATGTGAAAGAAGCAAGGAAAATGGCTTTGAAGATTCCTTTTTGACTGAAAGATCGTGATTACTTTCCTGGAGTTGCTGAGAACTGCAGGAATGACCTTGCTTAGTATAATTTGGTATTTGAGAGAGGATTCTCAGCTCAGAAGAGTTTGCTTTCTCCCCAGCTGCTTAGTGTTGCTAAAGGGTTACGAATAAGGGCTAGAGGGAAAAAATGCTCGCAGTTGCAATGCTGAGACATTTAGGGCATTTACCACCGTTAGAACTTTACATCATCCGTGTGATAGATATTCAAGACTGTTCTGAGGTATCACCCAGAAAAGCCTGTATTTTTGTGTCCTAGGAAAATGGCAACAGAATTTACATTATCAAATTGTCATACAAATAGATCAACTAGGAAAACAGAACTTACATGCTTAGAAAGTGAAGGATATGTAAGCATAAGAGAAACCTTGAAAACGGGACATTTGTACTGGATCTAGCAGCGTGACTTATTACAATTAGCTTAGCAGAGTAGCATATATCATACGAAATGCCACACGAAATGCCAGGAAAAAGTACTCAAATGTGTCATGTTACCACACAGAAAGGGTGGAACCAAACTGTGAAGTGCTGTGAGATACAATGTTCAAGGTACAATACACGATGAAGCAGAATAGAGAGAGATGACAGCAACCAGACAGCAGACCAAAATAAAATAAAATAAAAAAAAAAAAAAAATGACATGCTGTCTTTGATCCTGTTTACAAGAGGAAAGCGACTGCACAGTAGAGCTTTCATGGTATCACAGAATCTGCAAGTGTAGGAGAGATTGCTTGTGAGAGAGGGCTTGAACCTGGAAGTTTGCATGCAGCTCTCCCATTAACTTCAGCTAGAGTTCAGTGCACAGAGCGCCAGAAAGATCAGGGTCGAGATAACTCAGTAAGTGGCTTGAGGACAAGAAAGGCGTATGCAAAGAGAAATACCGCTGATCAATATCACCCTGCGCTGTCCTTCTTTACACCGTATTAGCTCACAAGCTTTGGAGATAAAGCACATTTTTAATGAAGCTTGAGCATTATGGAAGGCTTTACTGTCTTCCAAAAGTAGCCACATCTTCGCAAAAGGGTTTCAGGAATGCTAAGGAAGCATCAGCCTGGTCCTCTGTAAGAGGCAGAGGAGGGGAAGCAGTAATCTTGCACATGGAAAGCAAGTTTTAGAGGGATCAGCACAGCTACTCACTTCTCAAAAGAGAAACTCTTTTTCAAAACCTCAGTTGTATTAAACAGCATATTAGCTCTCCAAGTCTTTTGCTAGTCAGAGTCTTTGCAGCACCTGTACAGGGGGCAGGGAAGGGGAATGAAGGACAAGCATTCAAATACATGTTTTCTAATATTTTGCAGCTTCTTCTGTATCTGAGATAACGACCCACATTTTTGCTCGAGCTGCTGTAAAGGAATAATCCTGTCCAACCAATTTAAATAAAAAAAAAAACAACCCAAAAACACACCCACAGAAAGCATCATACTGGAACTTATGAATGGCTCAGTTGTGTGTAAAACCTATGAGGTAAACTTTATATTCTGCTTAGTACCTGGTAAAGAAAGCCCCAATGTATTGTAATGTCAACCACTGGATATTCAGAGTTCAAGACAACCGTTGGCTGACATGAACCGTTTGCCCCATCCCTGGAGGTGTTCAAGACCAGGCTGGATAGGGCTTTGAGCAACCTGCTCTAGTGGAGGTGTCCCTGCCCATGGCAGGGAGGTTGGAACTCGATGATTTCTAAGGTCCCTTCCAACTCTAACCATTCTATGATTCTATGATTCCATGAAAGACTCCAGAGGAAAATAAAAATGACCAGACATCTAAAAAACCCAATCCAGCAGGAAAGATGGAAATAATTGGGTACATTTTGTCATAAGGACTAAAGGGCCACCATTTTCAAACATGTAAAAGTTTGCTACAAAAAGGAAAGGGATAAATTGATCTCTGTGTTCATTATAGGTAGGACAAGAGATTATAAGTTTAAACTATTTCAAGGAAGATTTAGATCAGGTATTAGGAAAACCTTCCTAATGTTAAGGATTTGATGAAGCTTATGGGGGAGTCTCACGACGAGGCTTTTTAAAAGGCATACATGAAGAACAGAAGTGTTTACTTTTAGCTGATTCTGGCTTGAGGTTGAAGATGGATGAAATGGCCTGTCTAGGTCATTTGAGCGTAGATTTATGAGCCAAGCTGCTGCCCCTGAAGTGAAATACGACATGTTTATTTTACTGCAGTTTAGGAGAAAAACTTAACTTCTCTAATTAAAACTGCATGAGTAGCATGAACAGGAAACATTTGGAGATTTGGCCTATGTTAAAACAACTTCTCTAGTGCAATCTTCAAGGGGAATTTTAATGACTATCAACAGTAAATATTTTGGCCCTTGTCTCTGTTCTGAAAGTGGAAGATGTGGAAAACCTCATTCTCCTTCAGGCATTTATGGGGTACTGTTTCATCCCTGTTTACTGGACAGAGGGCCATGTGTTGACTCTCTAGATGGAGTAGTTTATGCTGGTATATTAGTTGATTAGCTTTGAAAAACAGTTCTTTGGAGAGGGGGGGAAATTATTCTGAAGCATTTTCTCTTTTTAAAGGGACTTACTGTTCCAAATTGCTTGCAGCCTTTCTCTCCATATAATGATTATGGAGTTAAACATTAGTGAGTCTATATAAGTAGAATAATGACAATAACTAGAGCAAGGAATGAAAATGTTAAACTAACAAATAAAGAGGTCAATTACTGAAACAGATGAGAAGACAGAGGGCAAATTCTAATAGAAAGACATAGCTGGCACAATGATTAGACCACAGGCAAAGCTTACTGAGTTTGGATTCAGAATGCTAAAGCAGCAACAGTGGAAAACAGAGGACTCGCAACACAGAAAGAGCATAAAAAATGACTGGAGGATATATATGAAGGCAGAAGGGAAAACAGTGCAAGTGAAAAATGTTATGAGACAGAAAAACCAGGAAGGACAAGTTTACCTGAGGATGAGGAATTGCAATGAGCGGCTGCACTTCTGTAGTATCCGGCAGTTCTGTCTAAGACAGGATCCCACTCAGCCCTTCCAATCTCCCTCTGCCGACCTGAGTCCCCAAAGCTTAAATGTGGTGGCAGTGCCGTGGTTCCTCTAATCACCCAGTGAAATGAATCTCTGTGTGTCTACGTTTTCTTCAGAGCGGATGACAATTTGCGTGCCCGGTCACTGACAGGGCTTCCAGAGCACCCTCTGGTCTCTCTCACGTGGAAGGAATGTGGGGATGCTACCCCTTTCTAAGACACAGTCTCATACCAGGCAGAGAAAACCAACTGCTGTTGATAATAACATGGTGAGGCTTGTGCTGTGCAGGGTTGATTGATTCAAATTCAGGTGGTGATGGAGGGGAGCTTCGTGGACAAAATCATTCCATGGCTATAAGCAATTACTGAGTTGTGTTAGCAGGAATAAAGTGAAGTCCTTTGGTTTTATTTAGGTTAGAATAAGCAAGGCAGAGACTGACTGAAGGGCTTGAGTAGGAAGGCAAACCTTGTTAGTTTTTATTTATTTTTACCATCTGATATCTAATGCTTCATAGCTCTTGCGACGTTTCAGACGTATGCAATGATTTCACTAAAATCTAAGTCCATAGAAGTAGGCCAATTTACAGCGGCTGAGGAGCTCATTCTTTTAGGGACTACTACTGAGACAAATCATTTTGATTCTTAGGCTTTCCTCCACCAATCAATATTTTTATTGCTTTACTTGAGACAGAAAACAATCATAGAACAACAAAAGTTGTTGGGTTTTGTTTCGAATTGTTTGTTTTACTTTTTACTGGTTTTTTTTGAGCACGGTGGGTAGCCTCTTCTCATAGAAAATATGAAAAAGGGTGAAAAAAAATGCGTACTCCTCTTTGAAGGGAAAGGAGAGAAAAGAATTCAGTGCACTGCAGATAGATGGAGGCTCATACTGGCTGTTTATTTAGCCTTCAGAGGTTGCTTTCTCATCCATGCCGCTGTTTGCATGTAAGGACTTGCATTCCTGCATAGTCATATAGCTACTGGCTGATGAGTCTCATTTTGCTTTCTGTTCCTGCTCTTGATTCATCCCACATAAGAACTTGTGTTCCAAATCAATTGCACAGATATATCTATAGCTGTTCCAGACTAAGTTGCTTTCCATCACAAAGTTAATATAAGCCATTCAACAGGAATAGAAAGCACAGTGGTGTGTTCACTGAGTCAGCTACCCAAATTGCCCTATCCACAAATTCCAGGTTTTGCACTTCATATGTCACGAGCAGGTGAAGGATGAGAGTAAGAGGAAACTGGATAATCATGGCTCTCTGGCCTGGCGGCCACAACCCAATCTTCAGAATGTTTGTTGTGTTTTTTATTACCAATTCAAAATTATTTTCTCTGTCAAACCTGTGCTTTGAGGAGACTTTCAACATATCCTCAAGGTGGGCAAGGCTTTTTTTTCTGAATATTACTCATTTTGCTAGCAACACAGACATCAATACCCATTTCTCAGCATTTGAAGGAAGATTTAATTCATTTATCAATTCCACTATTGAATTCTTTGAAAGGGGACAGATCTTTGTGTTCAGAAGCCTAGAAAAGTCTTCCAAAGTATTGCTCCATTACTTTTGCAATTTGTGGCAAGAAAAGATTAGCACAAAAGAACAGATTAGTTGCTGGTTGACAGTGTCTCCAACATTTATAATGGTTAGCTAAACTAGCTCTACCTACGTAGCCTTATGTCCAGAAAAAATGGTTTGAAATTTTGTGCAGTTAAATAACTGTAAACATAATGAGTTGGATCTATTCCTGGTATTTTTCCTTATTACTTCAATTTACTAGTTCAATCAAAAAAAAATAAATGTGAAAGCTGCAGACGCTTCTGTAGGTTTTGAAGCAACTTTTTGGAGTCTAGAATATGCCAGTGATGGAGTCCTAGAGTAAAGCTTCCAGGCAGAAGCATCTATACAGGATTACTGCATGGAGAGTAGGGTAGCACGAGACAAATAGCAATTACAGAGAGCCCAGAGCATCCCTGTGCTGTCAATCAAATGCAGGGTTTTCTAATCTCAGTTCTGCTACTAGCTCATTGTCTTACCCTGAGTATCTCTCCTCTTCATTTCCCTAACTGTAAAATTATAAACTGTCAGGATTAGTTATTGCCTGCAGAAGGCCAATATCTTGCTAAGTGGTTACACGCTTTTCTGTTGAAAAAAAAAAAAAGGAGTTAGATTATATTTATGAAGAAATGAAAAACATTAAGCATTATAAACATTCTGTTCTTTTGTACTTATTTCTTATGAACTATTTCATCTGCTAAGATATTGCTCTGCCACCCTTAGCCATTCACCAGTTTGATGTCCCTTTGTAAGGACTGTGCTATTGACAAAGAATCATCATTTCCCTGTTCATATTTTCATGTCTCATGTCATTCCCACCTGTGGCTTTTTAGTAATTAATGATGTTACAATGCAAATTCTAATCAAGCTGCATATGTATTTTGTTCATTTGTTTCCTTATGGGAAACATTTTAATTTCCCCTGGCCTTTATGCAGCAGCTGCATGTCCTTCTGATTATTTCTTCTGTTGAAAAGTGGTCAAAGCGGTGTTCAGGCCAAAAATCAGCCCAGCTGTAGGCATGTGAAAGTCTCTTGGCCCAGAGTGCCTCAATCCACGTGCCGCCCAGTTTTATTAAAAGCTAGGCAAATCATAGGATCCACAAAATATGCAGTAGCAGCAAGAAAAAGAGAAATGAGAATTTTGGGGCCACCAAAGCGGACTGCTGTGGTAGTAAGGTATTTGAAGATTACAGCAACTATAACACACAGAAATCAAACTTTCCTGCTACACAATGCTGTCTGTCAAGAACATGCCTATAAATATCATACCCTTTTTGTCTATTTTCTATGAACTAGATGAAAGCATTCAAAGTAGAATCTTCACATTAACATACAATTAAATGTAAAAAGGATTTTAATACATCTATAGTAACTTGTCTATTATTTTAAACCTCTCTTTTGCTGTGGGCAAACACAAAGACAGCCATGCAGCTGAAGCATAGGCCTGGGAATGGGGTGATATACTGAAACCTGTCATGGGCTCCCCGTTTATTTTATCTCAGTCCTATGAATCTTTCTAGGACTCATTTTAATCTTCTGTAAAATGGAAACAACAGCTCGTACACATATTGCAGGGAGTCTGAGAGGTCTATTTCTTCAAAGCTCTTTGATGATCTCTGATATAAAGCGCTAAAACACTCTTAACTATTGTTTTTACACATATCTTCTCTAGTACTTCAAAGAGATCTGAAGATGTATCTCCATTACAACTTAATGGTCTGTATCTTCTTTTTTCTCTTGTAGCTGGGAGCAGTGTTTTAAATTAAGTTCAAAACACTAAGAAAAATCATCCTCCTTGGCCTTCCCGAGTTGTCCACACTGGCTTTATCTGCTTTCTCACCTTCACACAGTTTCCATATGTGAGGTTTCAGCTCAAGGGAAAAAACATACTTGAACAGCTTTTGCAAACTAGTGACCCATCATGGGTTCTTGTCTGTTCTGCAGAGATTTTGCATGTGGAAGATGGTAATGGAGTGAAATCCCTATAGCTGGGAAACCTCAAGTATTAAATTTAGCTGAATAGGGAGCTAGGACTTATGCAATTCATTCAAGTGGGCTTTTGTTAGTGAATAAACAAATATCTTGCAATATTGATAACATAGCTTTTGATCCTATAGTTTTCTCCCAGGATAAAATTTTACTGTCATCAGATCTTGACTGCCTATTCAATTTTAACTGTCATGCTCACTTCTCCACTTAGCTATGGTACTACACTGTGATCATTCCTGGGCGCTGAAATACTGTAGTCTCCTGCCTGTAAAAGCTGCTCCCAACACTTAACATCAAATTTGCCTTGCAGAG
This sequence comes from Limosa lapponica baueri, assembly GCA_002844005.1. Taxonomy (NCBI): domain Eukaryota; kingdom Metazoa; phylum Chordata; class Aves; order Charadriiformes; family Scolopacidae; genus Limosa; species Limosa lapponica. The sequence continues at coordinate 994,135 of KZ505729.1, forward strand.
CTACCTTAAAGGCTCCCACCAGTGAAGGCATCGAGATTCAAGCCTATTTAGTGTTCATAGTCATCTAAAAGAAGAGGCTCCGCTGAGAAGGTCTTTGTCCCATCCTCCTGAAGGCAGCATGGGAACTTGGCCAGATTAGAAATTGAACAGGTACATCCAAGCATATGTTGCTTCTTAAACTGGTAAACATTTTTTTGCTTCTGCAGCCTAGATTCACTGCAGGCACTAGAAGGCTTTGATTCCTTCGTCTCTCCAGAAAGCTTCTGTGTGCTATTTTCCCCGTACCCTTTGTTTTAAGGACTTATTGCAGTCCTCCTTCTTGTATACCAAGGATCTGTAATTCTTTCCGTCTAGTGAATAATGGCGGTTTTATACTTCCATATCCACTCTGCACTGAGATTCCCCATTCTCCTCCCTTGTCCTGATTCACCTCTTCCATCTTCCCCAATTCCAATGCCTCTATGGATCTCTTCATTACTCTGCTTCCAGTACACCAGGGACCATTGTGTCTTCTGCATTTTGTATGGTGTTCATGTGCTTCTAATTTCCACCTACGTCTCCATGCCTCATTATCCCTTTCCTGCCTATAAGGATAGCAGAGTTTTGAAATTTGGTTGGGGCTGACCTTTCTTTTAGGTAAGGAGATGTATTTCTACAGACTTACTTCATAATCTGGAGACAACTTCAAGTTTGATAATAGTGGGTGGTTTTACACAGCAGATGCCTGGGGAATGGTGTGCCCCTCATCCTGTTTTCCAGTTGTCAGTCATCTAAATCAATTGAATTCTGCTCTAGCCACTCCAGACAGCTCATTCCTGAGCTTTTGCAGTCAGTGGGATACAAGTCTCAAAGAGTGTCATGTTGCTTCCAAGAAGAAAAACAACATCAAGCTGAGGGCAGGTCCTCACAATCTCAACCAGCTCTCCCACCTCTGTAAGTGCGTGACTAGTCGTGCTGCTCTACAAGCAGGCAATGATTTGGAGTATCAAGCAGTTTGATAAGTAGAGCTTGTGAAGAACTCAGTGTGTAGCTAAGCTCTCCATAGCAATATTAATGAGCAATGACCTTGCTTTGAAAATATACAGTGTGTTTCTTCACTGCTTCTCTACGATCTCTACTGATTTTTACTGTGTTCAGTGTTCTTGGAAACTTCTGCCCTGCTGAGTGGCCTAGAGGATCTAAACTTTAGTTTAGTAGCTCTAAACTCCAAAATGTGCACTCAAACAGGCACACATGCACATACAGACACAAGGGGTCACATTATAAAAGAGTTTTTATTTATTTTCCAGCTCTGTCATCATAAACAATGACTAGCACTTAAGAGCACCACTTACTTTGTGTGTGGGTACACAGAAAAAGTCTTTGGGACAGGAAGATCAATTAACTTAAAATAATACAATGAAATTTTTTGGAGTTGTAACCTCTTTTTAAACAGAATATAGGACTTTAAGAAAAGCATTTAATTTCTGTGTCATCATTTCTCCCAGCTGTACAATGGGATAATAACATTGCTTTATCTCTCCGGGACTCTGTGAAGAAAATTCATTATTCTTGTGAGAGCCTCTACTACCAGAGATAAGAGCTGTGGAAAAGCCTCTCAAAAACTAGTTGCGTTTGGGCTTATCATTGGTCACATGAGTAAAGTTAAATACATTCATAAGCGCTTGCTGGCTTTGAACCTAGGTCAAGACAGGTGCAATTAAGGCAAAAATCCAAAGTTTGAAATTCTTAAAATGAAAAGGTGATGTTCCAATTCAAGAAATCAATAACTCTGAGGTTAAGAAACTTTGCCTACATTTTCAGAATCTGCCTCTCTGTGCATCACAGCAGCATTTGCTGCCACAAAGGGAGAAAGCACCTTCAGAAAACTCAGTCTATGGCATTTCCATGGTGCTGTGTAGACTTATTAGCTTATTGTGTGGAGTTTTGTTAACACTAAAGTGAGGAATTCTATTCAGTGCTCTACTGCTTGGTTTTGATACATGCTGGCAAGGATACGTCCTGCCCCAGGCTGCTTCAGAGATACAGACCCCTTCACTTGATGTTGCAGTTAAAGGCTCAGTCTGACCCTCCGGGAAGTATAGTTATTTCTTTTTTTTTTTTTTTTTTTCAAAAATAGGGGCAGTATCAATGTTCTTCAGCACTCTTCATCACATGGCTTTTCACAGGAAGAAGAACAAAAGGTGGAAAAAGTACAGGTTGTCAAAGATGCTGTCACTTGGAACATATTTCTCCTGAGCTGTATCTGAAAGAGAAGATAAAAGAAAAGATGCTAAAATATTTTATGTGTGTTTGAGATGAGCTCAACGCGATTCCTGTTGTTTCTCTGCTAAAACACATCACTGACTAAAGCAACATAAAGCTCAAAATGCCGTCTTTGAAAATAGTTAGACAAACACTACTTAGAGGCTTGGTTGTTTGGCTGTATTTTAACTTTGCTTTAGCCTGTCAAACTCAAGAACTTTTCTCTCTCTGCCATTTGCAGACTCTGCCTCTGCCCCCTTGCCATTTACAAGGGTTTAGACAGCTATTGCGAGTCCTCTCCTCCTTTAGTTCTTCTGCTATAAATAGCAAGGTGTGGAGCAATGAATGTCCACAAATGCCACTGTCACACAATGCAGTAATGCATGAGGACTGCACGGCTTACATAAAAAAAAAAAGAGTCAGTCCTCTTACAAACTCACCATTACTGTCTGTCTCTGCATCCCATGGGCAGGTCTGCACCACAGATACAGCTGCACGCCCCTGATTTCATCTGGGCTGTACATACACGGATCACCCTTTCTTTGTTTATGGACTAGCATCTGGCGGGGGTCAGCAGGCTGGTCTGTGGGCTGAAACCCCATGTTGTAATAGTCGCAGTGCTTGAGCAGACTGTGGTAACCACTGCAACAGGCACTGCAAGAGGCACTGCTGGTTACAAGCTGTTGCATCTGTGTTTTACATCTGCAGTCTACTTTAATTTGTGTCCTGCTCCACGCCAAGCCTGCCATTACTGCTGCATGGTTCAGGACAGTATTTTGCAAACAGCAAGGGGCAAATTCACTTCCAAACATTGGTTCGCTTTTTAATCGCAAGGAGCAAGAGAGGAGGGATCCTCCAGGAATTTGAACTCACACTCCACAGGCACGACGTCATGCAGATAACAAGCATCCTATTCACCTCCCTAACTGGAAATGTCTGGTCTGAGCTAGTTGTCTGGCATCCACCTGCAGTCAGCGAAGAAAGAAAAACACCGAAGAGACTGATTGATCCAGTGCTAAAGCAGGTGTCTCAGACAAGCAGCATGAATTGCCCTCTGGAGCTTATCTCCTCCCGTTAATTATAAGGGTAGCCTGGAAAACTGGTTTAGACTAGATACCGGACTTCCAGGCAGCTTAAGTTAGATGAGCTGACTTCCAGCCTTGGTTGAAAGGAGACTACATCAGAATCCTCTCCTCTCTGCCTATAGCAGGCTTTCTGCTGCGCAAAAACTTCAGGCAAAGCCCTGGCTTAATTTAAGTCCACAGCAACACTCTAACAGGACTAGGATTTCCCCAGTCATACCTACTTCTGATTCCTGCGGTATCATAGCCTCACAAAATTACCGAGTGGGAATTGCTGTGGTAAAACCCTTGTCCAAATATTTCATGGTATAAGAAAAGGAATCACTCATTTTAGAAAGGTGCAAAAATTCTGTTGCAAAGCTTTTAGCAACCTTGCCTTTATTTTGTAGATTGTTATTTTACTTACCATGAAATAATGCTTTGATTGTTAAAGCACGTCTTTTTTCACCAGATGCCATAAAAAATGAAGTGAGTATTCACCAAAAACCCACAGACTGTTTGTCACACTGAAACAGGTTGTGGCAGAAGTGGGGCAGCTCTGGGTTAATTCCCAAATACCAAGATATGACCCAGTTACTCTATGGCTTACTGGAAAAAGCTGTTGTGTAAAATCAATATGGAAATTGGGAAACCAAGAGGAAAGCCAAGACACAACCTCAGACAAGACACCTCTCAACAAACACATGGGGAATTTACAAATGCAGGAAGAGGAGACGACAAAAGATTTCTGCAATAAAATACGACTCTTTCTGCAGAAGAGGGGCAGGCATTGCGCGAGCAGGTAAGGGAGACAGACAGACAGAGGTTATAGCCCTAACCATAACCATTAGGGCTGACAGTGAACAGGAAGCCTATTTAGTAGCTCTGTCAACATTTGGCAGTAATCCAGGTAAAATAGACATGCAAATTGCCCTTTGTTGTTTTAAAACCCTCTTTCCTTTATGTCGCTATTTATCTTCACTGAGTTAACTACTCCTACAGCTGGGGACTGGGTTAGCCATCAGTCCTTACTCCAGCTACTGTGCTTGCTGCTGCCCGTCAGGCACCTTCGCAGCATCGTGGGAGCTGTGCCAGAGCTGCAGGCAGGATGCACACTGCCAGAGGAGCCTCCCATGGGTCCTCGTCACTGGCATGCTGCAGCACATTCCACCAGTCACCCAGCTTTTGGTCATCTCGGGGCATGAGCAGAGTTTGCGTCAACCCTCAGTACACTGTGCAGGGCATGGATCGGAGGAAAAGGGATGAGAGATTCAGCTAACTACAAATAAAATTTTTATAAATAGATATGGTTATATATAAATACATAAAACACACATATAAATGTATTCCTGTGTAGGTGGAAGTATCAAAAAAGGATAATTTATCCACAATTTTACCAAAGGTAAGTAACAATATTTCATTCTGCCTCAGCACATACTTTCCCCATGAATTTCAACCTGCCTCTGTCTTCCCCTCCCTCTCCCTGTTCACAGTGACTGAACACGCTTCGAGCATTAATGAGTCAATGCTCAAAACAGCCTTGCAAAGGACAAAATAATATCAGGCCCGTTTTGTTGTGGCAGAGATGAAGTCACACAAGGGTTGCCTGTAGTTACCCAGACAACCTGGAGGATATCTGTGGTTTGAACCTCAGTCTGTCATTTGCTCATGCCCAGATGGCCATGGCACCCTCTCTGTAGAAAAGCTGCTAGCAAGAATATGTAATGGGGGCTTTGCTCAGTTTTGGGTACAAACTAGTCAGAGCCATGCTTTACTGCAAAAAAAAGAAATTATTCTTTCCTAGAATGATTCTGCACTGCTAACTGCATGCATTCAAAAGTCACAAATTCTCTCCACTACAGTTTCCAAGGAATAATACTTGCCACAAACCCCCTGAAATTTTAAGTCTTATGAATGCTTGTTTCTTCTTATTTAACTCGGCATTTCAGAGACCGTAGGGTGTACTCAGGTCAAGTTATCAAGGGTTTCTGAGGTACCATGAGAACTATAAACTTGTGCTTTTAAAAATGAAATATGAGATATGCCCCCAGAATCTGGGACTTAAGAATAAACAACAACAAATATCATGAGACTCCATTAAAAGCAGGAGCTGGCAACACTGTGACCCAGAAGTGACATGGAAGAGTCAGCAATATTTCTAGGTACGGTGAGACTCACATTGTTAACTTTTGAAGTGTCTTCTAGAACAATGTGGGACTATATTAATTGCTGACATAAGTAATTTCACCTGAATAAAGTGAAAATTCACCTGGATAAGGAATTTCACCAGGCTCATCTATGAAAAACTTTGGTCTTGGGTGCTTTTTCTCTGTCTGTTTGAGTGGAGCACAGGCAATTTTCATATCAGCAGGGCATCTTTTCTGAAAAAAAGGAAGGAGCAGACAGATTTTGGAAACAAAATTATTACTTGCAACTGTGACAGATACCATGGTGATGCTTACAAGAATTTTTCCTATTAAGCTTTAGCAAGTGCTAGTGCCACAATAAATAACCTTTCATATATGGAGGCTTCAGAAGGAGCAAATAAGGAATAATGCAAGCAATTCTAGAAGAAGTTTAAAAAGGGATTATATCACTTCAAACTTAAACCAATAATGTAATAGAAAAAAAAAAAGTAGCTGAACTATATGGAATTACTTACCAGGGTAACCTCATTCCTAATCTATAATTTATATGCACATTTATTTTACATTTCTGTAAAAATAATTAGATGTACTTGGATTCCAAATGAAAAATATCAGATTATATATAAGGCAGCAGAGAAGCATCTGAGGTTAAATAACACTCCCAGTGAGATGCCTATGAATCTTTTTGATACCCACTAGTCAATAGGGGAATTTCCTATTCTACTGAGGCTTCAATCCCTCTTCCCCTGAGAAATTTAACTTCTCATGGATGGGAACAAAGAATTTTGAAGGTGGAAAAATTGTAAAGTCAATCTAAGTGTTTTCTGTACAGATGAAATGTGCATGCAGCTGAGTTTACAGAAGGATTTCATAATATTGAGACCTACAGAGATCAAAAGTAATATAAGGAGTCTCTCAGAGTCTGTCATGGCATGAAAGGATTGTGTGCTCGGGAGAAAATTTACATTTTGTTTGTTGAGGACTTGTATATTGAGCTGTGCCAAGGGTTATAAATCGATGAAGATGATGCTGCAGTATTTGAGTCCATAATTAATAGTCCAGTATATTTTTATAAGAATAAGTAAAACAAAGGTGAAAAACATATTTAATTTTTAAAAATTTTTTGAGACAAGTTCCATTCCTTACTGTACACATAGATATAGTTTATATAATCTGAATGTTCTCCGTTTTCAGCTGGTCCTAACTCAGGCATAGATATGTAAATAAGCATGATAAATATTCACTAGTGAATATGAAGAAATCCTGTTAGGATGGCAACTATATAACCAGAATCTATAACTATAGCTAGGATTTCACTGTGTAAGAACACAGATTCCTCATCTCTGGGTATCTCCCTGGCAGTCCTTTAATCTCTCTTCTAAGCAGTCATCATTTCCATCTAAGTACTGCATTCCAAGGCTGAGACAGAAAAACAAGGATAAGCCATGTGGTGTTATGGTCCAGCAAAATATTCACTATCCCAAAAAACTATAGTTCTATAGTGAAGATGTGAGTTGGGATTCAAAGACAGACAAGGAAAGCATGCTCAAAACATGCAAAAAGAAAAATATAAAGTAGTCCTGGGCTAACATGTTAGATTGCTACATTTCTGGGGGAATTTCCACTGATACATGTACAGAAACAAATATCTAAATCCTTTTGAAGTTAACTTTAGGATTCATGAAGCAACTACCAAAGTCAGCAGCTAAGATGTCCTCGGTCCACGGTAATGTTTACAGATAGAGAAGAAAAGAAAAAAAAAAAAAAAGACAAAGAGACAAACCTGAAAACAGTGACTACTGGATGCTTGTGTCCAACAGAGTAAAGAATGAGTTCATATGATAAAGCAGTGTAAAGGTTTTCAGTTCTGGAAAGGCGCACTTGGGGGATTTAAGTAAACAAGAGTTCAGTCCTAAAGGCAGAACTTTAATGGAAATCAAGAAGGACCTGGCACATAGGAGGCCTACAAAAACACATAGGAGGCTTACAAAAACAAGAAGCTAGCAGGAAAAAATGAAAGCATTAAAATCCATCACATTTTCCAACTCCACTGTGATTAAGATCCTCTAGATTTACACGAAAAAAAGAAAGCATATGGAGAATAAACAGTCAGATGGACCAAACAATTATAGGAGGTTAAAAGAAATCTATTACATAAGAGATGGGAAAGCAAATCAACAAAAATATAGTCATTTAGTCAGATAATTGTGTAGAATGAACAAACCAGAGAAGTAAAATAGCAGAATTGATCAGAAAAATATATATATAAAAAAAAGATCTTTCTTTAGAAATTAAAAGAAAAAGCTATTTTAATTATTAAAATGGATGCAAAGCTTTCTGAAGCACACTTTGGGCACTACTGCATTATATGAAAGAGAGGTGGGGGTGCAGCAGGTCTCAGGCAATACCACGAAGGTTTCAGACAGGCCAGTAGGGAAAAATAGGACGATTTTCTACTCATATACAGAAGCACGGGAGTAGACATGTGGAACACAAAACACTATGTTGCCTGCGTCATCGCTTGTTATTAAAAAAAGCATGGCTCTATTAAAGTCAATGGAGCTGCAGCAGTTTAAAACAACAAGAGTTTTTCTCCCTGTGTCGCTGTATGGTTGAAGGGTTCCCTTATGTTGAAGTAAAACACATTTCTCCCTCATAGGCCATTGAAGAAACATTTCCAGCATAACCTATCTTTATAAAAAGACCTCCATGGAAAGCGGAGAAACTTAGTCATAACTGATGAAAAGAGGTTCTGCCTTCAGGGGAATACCTTGAGAATGCATATGAATGCATGTTTCTCTTCCTCTCTTTTATTTGTGAGACATCTTTTTTAAGGTTTTTTGGGTGAGACATAAGCATATCACAAGTAGGCCATGTCCGCGAGCCCTGGGCAGTACCTTAGCTAATGCCAGAAGACCCCATGAAGCACAAACTGTGCCAGATAGATAAAGCAAGGCTCAGTTACAAAATGATAAGGGACCACAGCACTGATAAATATTTCTTCCCTGGATCTCGCTTGGCAGAGAGAAACTGGGAATCCTGCTGGGCAAATAAGAGAAAAAAATGTCCCATGAAAGTGGCATAAGACTTCCACAAAAAATAACTCACTGAGTAAAAGTATTCCAAAATCGAATCTAATAACACTGCATAGAAAAATCTATTCTACCAGTCTGGAATTCAAAGTATTGTAAAGCTAGGGACCTCTGCAAGCAACATTAAACAAGACAAGCAAAATGTAATCCAGAGCACTTGTAACAAAAGCACAGAATAAGGAATGGGAGAATAAAAGTGTGAAGGCAGTCTAATGCTTCCACAATTAATAGATCTACTTAAAAAAAAAATCAATTCAGTGCAAAGTTAGAAATATGTCAGGAAGGAGCAATTATTCATGGCTAATTACTTTTTAGAGGATGATGACAATGGGTTAGTTTTCTCTGGTATTGATGAAGAAAAACCTCTGGGGAAATCATTTGCAAAGGTTACCAAGGATATGAATTATTCTCTGGTATGTATGAAGTACAAGAATATGAAAGAATGAGTAAAATACTAGTGTAGTGAAGGTCATCAAGACAACTCAGCTAATAGCATGAATTACCACTTTAGAGATTCAAACATGCCATCGATATGTCTAATAATGAATGATCTCCTGGAAGGGATGATTTGTTATGAACTGTTCAGATACTCACCAAAAAGAAGACTTTAAAATAATTTGCTTCAAGAGAATATAGCAAAAGACAAAATTACAGAATTCAGCATGTAGTTGTCCCTGTGAGTGAATTAGAGAAAAAAAAAACACCTTTACACAGGGCTGTGTTGAGGTCCGTTCTCTTCCTGTAATGTGGGGTTATGTAGCACATCCTCTTGTCTTCCATTCACTTCCCCATCCCTGTCCAGAACAGCTACCATAGTCTTTTCCATTTTATCTTCTCCTTTTTGTGCTCTCTCTCTCTCTTATCCATACTTGAGGTTTCACTATCAGCTTCCTCTTCAACATATCCATTCACAACTATCTTGCCTGTACTAGTCTCTAAGATAGCTAGCAACAGCTTTATTTCCTGGAAAATTAGGCTGTCTCACAACCCCCCTATCCCAGTGGACTCTCCATCCTACTTTGCTCACAGCCCTTATTAGTTGTTCATGTCCCTGCTCCAAATGCCCTATAACATTTGAAAATCTGATTATAGAGTCCATAGCACTCATTATAAATTCTCCTTCTCATCCCTCTCTCCTGCCTTTAAGCTGCGACATCACCGCCTCCGCCATCTAGCCTGTCCATTATACTGCTCTACGCCTATTTCTGTGGAGCTCTTCCTTCATGTTTTCATTTGTTCTCATCCTGACTTCAGTAAGTAGGATAGCCACACATACCACCGCCACATTTATATGCAACCTTCATACATAGCTGAGGGGCTAGATATTAACTGTATTAGCTACCAGTTCCTCTATAACTGCTCGTCTGATTATGCAATTAGGCAGCAATTCCTATGTAGGTAATGAACATACATAAAGCCTGCATACATTACAAGATGTTACCAAATTGTTGGCTCTTCTATTAGAAGACAAAAAGGAAGTTGGGTTTATTCAACCTCAGCACGGATTTAGTTAAAAAACACCAGGCCTGTTATCAACTGCGTAGACTTCTATTATAAGACAGTATGTAAAAATACCCTCCCTGTATTTATAAAAATGAGCAAGCATGTGATAGTGTTCTAAATGAAGGGATTAATATTCAGATTATAAGGTATGAAAGTAAACAAAAGGCCTAGCCTGCCATTTTCATCCATTTTGATCTTCGGTGCTATTTATCTTGCAATAAGCAGCTCACCTCCAGACATGACTTGAATATGTTGTCTAGTCTTTCCAAAACTTATTTGCTACAAGGGAGGCCTCATCCCTCCCATGGTAACAAAAAAAAGAAGACCTTGCGAGGAGGAAACGGGCCAGGAATAAAGCCAGGAAAAGCAGCCTGACCCACCTTTGAAAGCCGTGACTGCAGAGAAGTCTGAGGGCAAGGAGCCTGCGACTGCATGGCAGGCAGGGAAAGGAAAGTGTTTCATGAACAGCTCATCTACCTTGGCAGCTAATAAAATCAGTAGAGTTAAACTGGCATAAAAGTAGCATGGGGAGAACCAGACCTTTGTAGCAGAAATAAAAATTGTGTTCAACCTGATGAAAGGTGATGCATTTCTTGTCATCCAAACTCATGGCCTCCTTAGGGCTAGGCTGGGTGCAAAGGGCAGAAGAGTTTTAATGCAAATATTTCCTCTACAAACAATCAATCAGAATCAAACACTGATGAGTGACAAGGTTTGATGTTCGAGCATAATTTCAAAGGTGAAACTTGCTTTCCTGGTAACAGGGATCCAAGACTGCGGTTTTCTGCCTCTTGAATCTGGTCTCATCACTCTTTCCTGGGCAAATAATGCTGGAATAATGCAAAGAGGAACCAAGTTTGTAGAGCAGTCATCTCTTCAATGCTTTTGAGGACATCTGACATATAATATTGTAAACACACAAAGAAATAGTAGGAAGATCAATAATAAATCAGGCAGTGAGTACAGAAATCCCTTTTTATACAATTAGAAATTTTAAATAATCCTGTTTGTATTAATTATTTCTTTTTCATTTCCTCTGAGCCACTGAACTGTTAGTCTCTAAGAAAAGTGTTCTTTTTTGATTGACAGTAATTTAAAAGGAAGGAAAGAAGGAAGGAATGAGAGAGAGAAAGAAAGGGGGAGACAGACTGAGAAAGAAGGGAGAAAGAAAATCCTCCTCGTGTGTATGTGCACGTGTTTGCAGAGCCATTTGGACTTCATTAGATACGTTCATTAGGTTCATTAGGTGAAAGTGTCATGCTCCTGAGAAGAAAAATAATAGATTTTAGCATATCTAGACCATCTATTAAAATGGTATCAAAAGTTATAAATTCCAAAGCATAATGTTTGACAGTAAGCTGTCATAGAAGCAATAGATTCATTATAAAAATGCTAGAAGTGCATACATCTCATTGGCTGTTTATCATTAACCGCATGGGATGCTGATAGGAAATGTCTAGCTATAATTTATATTTCTGATGACTCTAAAATCTATTACTCACCTTTCTCCAGTTTTATGGCTCCTCTGGACAGAATAGAAATTGAACAGGCAGAGTAGGTTCTGGAGGGGAATTTTCTGTTGTGGCTGTTCTCTATTATCTCATCCCTCCAGCCTCAGCTGTCCCTCACATGTGACCAGACCTGCACTGCCTAAGTGCAGAAAACAAGGATTTAAAATAAAAAATAAAAGGGGGAGGGAGACATTTAACTGCATCTCCATTTCAAGTCTTGCAGCAATTTGACTCTAACAATTAAGCACGTTGTAGATATAATCTTAGAGTTGCAGTCAGTTGTGGCACTAGGAAATTACCTATTAAGGGTAACAGGAGTTTTAAGAGTATAAAGACCTGAAAATGAGTTTCTGGGAAAATAAAGAATATAAATCTGTGAAATATTCAGTAAACCAAAGACTCATTTGTGCCAAGGTATGGGTTCAAGAAATCAGATCTTGTAAAAAAATCCTTATGTCTGCAGAAATGCCATAACAGAATCAAGGCTAAAACTTGTGTATATATCCATTCCAATTAAAAATTAGAGTTTAAAACTAATAGAATTGCATACAGAACATTATCTTTTCTTTAAGTCTTGTAGAAGTTGGATCAATTACCTACCTGGTAATTGCAAAAGACTCCAGTGAAGTTACAAAAGGAAGGTTTTCTTCTGTTCCCCTTAAAACTAGTATACAGGTTTTTATAGATGAGCTTTAGAAAGCTACTAGAGCAATGGAGCTTGTGAGCTCTCCTCCACGCAGCAGCATCTCAGCCCAAGCTCTGGAAGCAGAGGCTTGCTATGCAATTTCTCATGGCAGACTTTATTTCTCTTTTATTGACTACACCTATTGCATTTCTTCCTTTTACCGCACTTCCACAAATGTTAGAAAGAGGACAGGCAGTAATAGCAGAGCTCAGAGGAATATTTTTCATGTGAGTACTGGGTTCTGATGTAGCACAACTTAACAAGAGAAATCTGCATTCTTGGTTTTTTCCCAGGGGCAGAAAGGGAAACAACTTCTCTCATTTCGGACCCCCATGTAATCTGATCTGACAATTAATCCCTAATAGAAAACCCAGAATGGTCATTAGATGATCAACATTTAATAATGTGTTTTTATACAAGAAGAGGTTCATAACAGTTCATGTAAAAACAATGTATGATAAAATCTTAGCAGGTATCTACCGTAACATGTGTCCTTGTTCTCTGAAGGACTGGGTCAGTGCAGGTCTGCCTCTGTACAAGATTCAAGCTGTGTTTTTGCAGTGTGTAAATGCAAATCCTGAATATTTTTTTTAATAGATTATACTTTAGATAAATACCTCCTGGCAGATCTAATCCAAAGTACTGGATTTTACCTTAAAGTCAGGTGAGTCTAGAACTGAAGTTCACACACATACACTCATTTCTAGAAAAAAATATCTATGCAAAAGATTGTCTCTTCTCCCTGCGATATGATATTGTCAAATCTAACAAAAGATCTGATGTAACCAAGGAAGTTTTTGTTACGAAGTCTCTAAGATCAGTCACTTTCTTTTATCTAATATCGTCATCAAAAGAGATTTTTTGTAAGACAGCATGTTATCCTGAAAATCTTCTGTCTTTCCATAACTAGAATAATAAGTGAAACTTTCACTCATACCAATAGCTTTGCTGTGATCTGATGGATGGAGAGAAGCGATCAGGTGGATAAGCAAGACAACTGAAATGCCCAAGTAATGAAGACGCAAATGTTAAATTACACTATAACTGCCTAAATCAAAGCTACATTCTTTACAATATAAGAAAGGTTTAAGTGAATGTCAAATGTGAAAATAACTAGGCAGGAAAATTATTATTCAAAAATTGTGTGATGGCAGATTAAATCACATACTGTAGTTAAGAAGATATTAATCCTCAGTAGGTTGTGTCCAAGTTGCCACCACTCACATTAAAGGTCTGAAAGCTGCATTACATCTGGAGCTGAGATGTATAAAAGTGATATGAGTATTTTTCCAGTCTCCTGTAACTTAACAGACATTTGAAAAACAGCCCTATTGTTTGTACTTCCAGAACACTGTGATTATATCATTTTTGCTGTTGTTTGCATCACACCCTGCCCCACAGGACTTCAGTCAAAGGCCCACACACAAAGGAAGATTATCCACGGACTTGAGGCAGGATTTTATGCAGCATGACACACAGTATGTGATATGCACAAACCTGGAAAGGAAAACAAGCTCCTTTTGCAGAGAAATTTAAAAGAGGACACTGGCCATGTGGAGAAAGAATGCTTCAGATTAGAAAAAGACATAAAAGAAATTGAAGAAGGATGAAAAAGGGAAAGGTGCAAGGGAAACCGATGAAAAGACCTCAGCCAGGTGCATAAGGGGCCTGTAATACCTGATTAGGAAAAACTAATTATGTTGTGTCATTAGGCTGGACTGAAGAAGGTGAAAGCAAGAAGCTGCAAAGGAAGATGAAAATATTGAACTGTCTACCGTGATGAGGGACTTCGCTCTAGACCAGAGCAGGAGCTACAGGGCTTCAGGAACAGAAATAAATAGCAGTGCTTTGACCTGCCAGAGCTGGCGCTCCAAGAACCACTCCAGCTGCAGGTAGAATTGGCAGAAATTTTTTAAGCGAGGCACCTTTTCCTTTCTGGTTATTCTATCAGCTTGTCAAAACCACGTCCTAATCTCCAAGGGGAATCCAGGTGAGACCCTACCAGAAGCGTTAAGCTCCTGTTCGGCACCCTCACTTGGTCCAAGAAAAAACGCGGCTCAGTGCTTCCTTCTGCTTCTATCTGCCTTGCATATATGTCTCTTACCTATTTATTTCATACCACTATAGAGGATATAGAGGTCTCTTTCTTTCTCATAAAATATTTGAAAAGTCAGGTTTTCATTCAGATACAAAAAGAAAACAGTTTTCAAAACCCTGATATTTTTCACAAAACAGTATGCAGGGAATTTTTGTCAGCCTGGAGCCCCTGTGCTGGAGAGAAAAGTGGTGTTTATCAGTTTTGTTAGGAAAAAAGAAGACGGCTTCAGGTGCAAGACAGAATTGGGTATCATTCCTGGAGGCCTGGCTTGAATTTCATCTTGGGTAATTGGACATTTTCTGAAGAGTTTTTTTTTTCTTTTCATCAGAGCAGATCCTATTACAATGACACTCAGGAAAAAAAAATCTGTCCAGGTCACTGCGTTTTGCAGGACTAATCATTACAAATCACCACCATCCCTATATCAAATAGACTATCCAGTCTGCTTCTGAATACCTGCCACAGAGCCCAGCGCAATGCCATTGTAAATTCAACTCCTCCACAAAACAGTTTTCCTCTCTAACCTGCAGGGAAATAGCAGAATTGCCAGACACTCAAAATACAGGTTTTTGAAAAGGTCAAAGGATTCCAGCAAAATATTATATTTCATGTAGTGTACAAACCATGAAAATGTTGATATTTCATTATTGAGGAAAAAAATTGTAACAAAAACAGAATCTGACAACTTTTTTTTTTTTTTTTTTTCAGATTTGGGACAAAGACTGTAGCAAAAATGGAAACAGGCAGCCAGCTAACATCATCTGAATATTGTGGTTTCTTGTTATATAGTCATTCTGTCTTATGTAAAAGCCTTTAAACAACCTGAATCTTTAGTTATCCGGCACAACTTACTCTTTGTTCTGTGGCAGGGCTACCTCATAGAGCCACGACACAGGAAAAAATGCAACTTGCTGTCCCAGATCCCATTCAAGCACAAATGAACCCAATTAACTAACTTCTTTTTTTATTATCTCATTCATATTGGTGGGGCATCAAGGCTACCAGGGGAACTTATTCCTGTATAGTTCTCACCAGAGCAATAATGCGCTTTACAAGGCATCGAGCCTGTTAATCAGAAGAGCTTTCAGAGCCCCCTTAGTTCTAACAGTTTTATTGCAGGTAAGTAAGCAGCTGAAACTGCATAAGTTCAGGAGCTGCAGTAACTCAAATAGCCAATCTGGAGTAGGATAAAATTGAATGCACAATTCTCGGCAGCTTTGTCTCGGTGGGGAGAGTGGAATTATTCTGCAAGTATTACCATGTGCCAGAAGAAAGGATTACTTAGGACTGACTATCGAATGTCTAATTGCAGCACTGAACTGAATAATTTGAAATGATAGCTATCTAAAGCCAAATCTTAAAGTGAATAGTGAACAAAGCAATAAATAATAAAAGTACATATACTATATGTGATTGCTCATTGAATCAGATTACCAGTCATAATAAAAGCCAAAAGTAACAATCGGCCTCATTATTTCACAAAAGAGGAAAAGCCATGTAACTATTTCTAAGTCCCGTTATCAACATATATTTTGAAAACAACATGGTAAATGTGCTTTTGATCAAACTGGACCTAACCTTAACCTTACTCCTTTCTTATTCCTAAGGGTGGGGGCTTTTTTCATACTTTAAAGGTGGCTTCATCACTGTATTAATTGTGCGTGTAATTCTGTGGTCTCTCACAATACTGTCTGCTTTCACTCAGAAAACAAGCTGCGAAGCACACCCAAAAAGGAAAGAGGAGGCGCTGGGAAAGAAGAGTGTCACTTGGGGTCAGGGAAGGTGCTCTCAATTTGTTTTGGTAGATGAGACTACATGTCTCCAATGAGATTCCCCCAGGGACTTGGATGAGCTACAGATATTCAGTTGCTATTTGCAATATATGTATGTGTATAAATATATATATATATTCTTGTGTGTGTGTATACACATAAGGAACCCAAATTCTGTCTCAGTTTGAGGGTCATCCTTCATTTGCTCTAGGTTTGAAAATGCCCAATTCTGTTGCCACATAAAATAAATAGACCAGAGATACAGTTCTCACTTTGCAGCATGTGCAAATGGAATGCAAGTTTATTTAAGTTTTTCCAATACAGCAGCAGGGTAACTTGTAAGAGGATAATTTTGCTGTCTGAGGGTTTTTTCTGTATAATTGTTAGTATGTGTGGCAACTGACATTCCAGGCACTGCAAGTTTATTCCTTTCCACTGTTACAAGCAATGTCAGAGAAGGTTCATATGTACCTTTTCCTGTTCTCGCTGCATTATTTATCAAATGAATATGAAATCAAAATGTTGATGCACAGAACAATATGTTAAACACCCTAATGTGCAGTGCCAGCTTAACCTCATCAACCTTCCACCATGGGTCAAAGTTCAGTTTCCTCCTGTTTTAACCAGTATTTACCGGTTTTCTTGCCCTCTTCTATTCTCTTTTTTTTTAAGGTTTCACATCTTTCTTTTTTTTTTCCCTACCCTTCATGTTCAGTCAAAAAAGCTACCCTCATAAGCCCTTGGTCATACATTTTATTTTATAGCTGGTGACAACCATGCCCAAGAGATTTCAGCACATAGGCCCTTGCTCCCAACAAACCTAGAGGTAGGTTGAATATGTAATTTACTTCTAACCTTGCCTGAATACTGTGTTTTTAATGAAGTGCTTTCTCTAACTCCCTAATATTTATCTACCTATTTCTTGACATCTCGTATCTACTGCTGACTTGATTTCACATTCAGGTTACTTTCGGAACAGGTCAGCACCAATTACCTGTCAGGACTAGGATAACAAGGTTACAAGGATGTAATGGACACCTTAACTGAACAAATCACGTTCTCGCTACACTAAGCATACCCTACAACCAGGCTTTTCAAAGTAGTCTAAGGGCTTTAGGTTCCCATATCAGTGGATTAATCTGTTTAACAACCTATCCCAATCTTGAAGCATGAGTTCAGCAACCTGGTTTTCTCTAGTGGTTGTTGCGCAATTCCTCTTTCTCATCTGACCCTGCTTTATTGATTCCTTGTACCGTCAAAGTGAAAATCCATGAGGACCATGCCTCAATGTTGTAGTTCTTGGGGGAAAGAGAAAAAGGAATTGCTGTCCCAACGGCTACATTGTGGGTAGCAGCTGCATTCAAGGCACTGCAAGAGGACAAGGAAAACACACTGGAGTTGATCATCATTATATAGAATTATTTCAGATGATTTGCCTAACACTGTGCCACACGTGTTTTGGGGGCTTCAAGGCAAACCAAGAATAAGGAGGAGAAAAAATGCTCACTATACATTTATCTGCAAAGTATATACACATTCCCCACTGCACCTGTTAGTTTGTAGCCCAAAGTTACTTCCTCCAAGTAAAAGGTAGTAAAAGCTCCTGCGTATAAACTTTCCCAAATTACAGATTGTTTTTTTCTGTTCTATCCAAACATAAAATGAATTAATTACTGCTATCATGTAACTTTTTCTTCTGTTGTCTTACAGCTAAATTTGGGTTCTTTGGGTTTGGCCCTTTCTGTGCTAATGCAAATAGGCTTTCATTTGCTCCATAGTGCTTGGATAACTACATAACAAAGACTCCCTGATACCGTGTCACTGGGGTTCAGACAATACTGAGAAGTTCAGCTACTACTGCTGTTGTCTTCACTGGGTGAACCTATTCCTCTTTAGATCCTAGGCCTCAGTGAGATCTAATTATGATTGGCATAAATTTCGCCTGTGAAATCCCAAGATGGATGTCAATTAAAATTGCCAGTGCCACAAAAAGGCACTGACAAAAAGGAAATTAGGATAAACCAATTAGAACTGAATGTTAGATTGCAAATTATTTGGGAGAAGGAACAAAGAAAGCTTTGATCATCTATTGCTTTGATAGGGACCTAAGGACAGATATGGGCTCAGCTTGGACACATTAGCACTATGCCAGTGGCTTTTGTAGAGTTATGTTCATTGATACCAGTTAAGTAGCTGCTACTACATATTTCCTAACCCAAATTTTAGGTATATTTGCATTTTAGATGCTTTTGAATGTGCTGCTGCCTGTGTATGCTAAAGGCAGTCCTTTCATCATCCGACTACAGATAAAAGCAAACAAATACAGGAAAAAAAGAGCTACATACAAATGGCCTTAGAAAACATGGATAGAAAAATCCGAGGGGAATTCATTGCACCAGCCAGGTTTCAAAATAATTCATTAAACAGCTACCACTTGTCCTGTCACTGACTATCAGCCTGGAAATGGATAATGTTCTAAATGTGTCTGCTTTCATCGCATATTCTCCCGCTATCACAGTTGGTAACATTAGCTATGCACAGGAAGCGTTTTGCAGTCTCACATAGCTATCTTATCAATACCACCACAAAACTAAGGAAATAGATGGGGAAAAAAATAATCACAACAGTCTACGGTTATAGTCGGAAGCATAATGTTTCTGTCTAGCAGACAAAAATACTTGCCCTATAATCCTACATGACTGTGTAAAACAGAACTTTAATAATCAGGTTGAGACTTGCCATTTAAGTTTACAGCAGAAAGTCTGTCATATTTGTTGTTAACATTCTGAATAATCCTTAAAAACAGTAATCTGTTTATCATTTATCTTTTAATATAGCATTATTATTTCAGGAAAGCATGCAACGAGGCTGAAATGGCCTTATTCCAACAACAACAACAAAATCAATCCCTTTCTACAAATTTGATATAGGCAGGCTATGTACTATTTGAAAAAGTTCACTGAACCATGAAGACTGGCATTTGCACCATAAAATTCAAGCTTTATTTGATGAAGTTATTGAACATTGCATTTACCTCAACTAAGGTTTAAAGCAATCATACATATTTTTGCTGTCCTCTCAAGAAGGAAACTTTGAATATGAAGCAATCAGATTGCTACTTCTGGGAATTTCAAAGGGATCTGAGGATCTGAGGAGGGACACAGAAAAGATGCACGGTGTTTAATGAAAAATATCTGTTCAGTTCAATTATGATACTAGAGGCTCAGCACAATGAAAAAAAAAGGAGGATAAAAAAAGATAAAAAAGACATAATGCAATAATAACATGAAAGAGTTTTGTTCTCTAGCTTTCTGATTAAGAGTGTATTTTCATGTCAACTTTAGGAGAAATTATGTACAAAGCCTGTTTGTAACAGAGTCTGTTTTAATTTGTCAAATATATACATTGTATAACTCAATCACATTAATTGCAATGATTGCCTCCTCTATTGTTTCACTCTACTCTTGAAAGGCAAACAAGGAGAATCCAGCTCCTATAGTACTACCAGGTGTGACAAGTTGTTTTCTTTAGACCAACACCTGGCCATCAAAACTTAGAGGTAACTAGCCAAAATGGGAGCTTGCTAGAGCACAATGTTTTTATTACTGTGTCAGTCAAGACATTGGAGGTATCAGTTTAGGGACCAAATTCAGAAGCTCAGGAGACACATCTTCATCATGTGGCCACTTGACATTGACACCAACCTGTGTTGTCTTACCTATGACAGCAGGTAAGTGGTTTAGAGATGATATTCCCCTGCATCAAGCAGAGTGGCATATAAAAAACTCGTCTCTCGGATGGTTACAAATAAGCTTATATTAATCGAGTCTTGCATAGGTTTAAATTCAAGAGAGCACATCAGGGCACAACAAGGTCAATGTGCCTTCCAACACCCTGCTCAATAGCAAATTAAGCATATTTAGACAGAACATGCCTAACACTCTCTGACAGCATTGGACAAACATCACCAGTTCTGTGGCAACCTTTTACTTAATAATCTGGTCATTTTAGCAATCGCACAGAAGCCTAGTTTTAATTTGCTGCTTAGCCAGAGGAGATTCTGAGTCATCTCTTTCTAGTGCCTTCTACAAGTGTCCTGACCACCAAGTGACACAGCAGAATGAGAACGGGTGGGACAACATGCCTTTCCCCTTGCCTGTGATGACCCACCATAAACATAAGAAGGATTCCAGGGATCTAAATGGAGTAAAACATAAAAGGGGAGTGAAAGTCTTGTATAGAGGCTAGAGGCACGCACTAAATAGGCATTCCCTGTCTCTGCTTCCTCTAATGTACTCTATTAGATAAAATACTGGATTTTTCAGCAGAGCCCAGAATTCAAGACTCCCCCTCCATATTCAAAACACTTATGCAGTCATTTGAATACTAGCAAGATCCCAGCACCCCAGTTAATAATTGGGCCTCTGGCAATTAGCACATAATATCACAGCAATAACAACTCATTACACAGCAATGCATTTTGGTTTTACTGGTAACAGAAGATCTTTGGAAGTAATTTATATGAACAGAAAAGGTAAGGAACAAGCAAGGATTTTGGTAGTGTGGTAGTCCTCAGAGTTGAATAGTTCACTAGAAGCCATTGGACTCCTAAAAAGACTTTCACAGACAACCTGCCTCAGTGGTAGGTACCCAAGCAGGCAGCAAGAAAAGCCTCTGACTCAGATGTTTTGTCCACTCTACTGAGAAAAAGAGGACTGATTCTGACTGTCCACCTAATGTCCACACTACTTAGCTGTTAGTCACTCCTTGGCACTGCACCACAACAACTAACTCCAAGAGGAATTTTCTACTAAGGGGGTTAGTCCTGAGTAACATTGACAGGAACTGGTCAATGACACTTGACTTCTGGTCCAGAAGCCAGTCCCTGACCCTCTTTTGTGTCTGTTGATGTAACCAAGAAGTACCATCAGTGACTGTGAGAGCAGGGTCCTGTGTCCCTGGAGCAGTACAGTGATGGAACTTTCCAGGTGAGTGAGGGAGTGTGAATGAGCAGACTCCAGAGAACTAACAAGAATGAACTAGGTGGCAGAAGGAGGTTCAATACAAAAAATCAGTAAATAAATAAATGGAGCTGCCTGGAAACAAAGCTGTGCATTTGATGGCCTACATTGTAAAGCATCAGACCTGTATCAAACCCTCCCCCAGATCCAATACATTGAATAAAGTGTTCCTTCTTGCTCTGATCACTGCATAATCAGCGGACAGAAGCAAGCAAATGCAGAAACAGCTCATGACCACATGTACTTTTGGACTCTGAGATGTTTTTTCATCTTGAAAGCTTATAGAATATGGTGATGTCACCCCCTCAAAAAAAAAAGCTTGTTTTCTGACTGCAGCCAGTTGGAGAAACAGTGCTTTGATGTTGCTGTCCCACCATGAATTTAAAGGGTATGGATAATTTACAACCTTGATTAACAGTCTCAGAGCTGCAATAGCTCATCCTCTTCACATCCCATCCTTTTTATTGAATGTGCTTAAGTATTCATGAACGCATGATGGTAATCTTGTTAACACTATGAAAAGCAATGACATCCTCATTATAAACTGCTTGAAAATGCTCATGATCCTTTCACCAGAATGAGCTTTGTACAATTAGAAGCCTGAAAACGTCACAGGTGCACAACACACAAGGTGATAAAATTGTAATTGTAAGATACAATGGCATTGTAATGTTCAGGACAGTAGATTTTGCAGCTACAGAGAGAGGGCAGGACACACTAGCGCTCCTTGTAATACTAATTTCTCTTAGGTGTCATGCAGCTGCATCTTCTCACATATTCAGGCCAAAAACAATCACAGATTCAGGGGCAGGTAGGTACTCCCATCCAAATTTGACAGGCTGGAGCTATTTAGGGTTTCTTGTCTTTTTCATTGTGGTGATAAAAATTTTGCTTTCTGGGATTAAAAAGGACCTTGGGATGTTTGACCATGATCACTTTTCATTTCTCCAGAGCCATATTATACCAATTATAATCTTTTTATCTTTTATTGTAGGTTAACAGTTTCCCATAGAAATGGGTGTGGTGGGTATTTTGTTATGGGAATGGTTTTTTGGCTGCAGTCAACAGGAGGTTCAAGTGGAGCTAACATTCTGTTGGCCCTTCTACATATCTCCTGTATAGTTAGTTCTGGAGGTTCCAAATAGTTTCCGCTCATTTTCCTTCCTTTTATTTTCTTACTTTCATGCATCAGATCTTTGTATTGCTGGATATTGACATGTAGGAGAGGCTGAAGATGTGTATTAAAATCTGCCACATGCGCCTACAACTCAAGACTACCAAAGGCTGGCCCTTGAATAGACACACGTGTGCGGTCACATGCACATATGCATAGACACAGAAGGCAGGGAGTAGATTTTGAGAAACACTGAACCCAGACAAAGTGGTCGGTTTGACATTTTGTGATGCAAGTGAAGCTCTGAGATTTGAATCCCATTTATCATTTTGGCCTTTCAAGAACTGATAGGGAAAGAGAGAATTTCAGCTACAGTTCAGCATTTCCACTTAGCTTGCTAATCAAGCCACCGTTAAGTAGGATAAGTGGCAATGAAGGAAGAAAAGGTACAGCAGATGTGTCACACTCAGCCTGGAAGAGTCATATTTGACTTAAATACCTTCGCTGCCCTGATGTGAAAAGGGACAGTTAACAAAAGATTTCATTTACCTCACCGGAGGCTTTCTGTTTAAGAATCTCTGCAGGCAAACTGAATGAGACGAAATGATATAAAAAATGTGGTCTTTTAGAAAACTGGATCTGATTCTCTGCTGTCAGAGAAACCTGAAAAACCACAAACACTTCTGGAAAAACGTGGGGATGTGGCAAATACTTCTGCAAACATGTTGCATATTGCATTTTTTTGGCACTTTGCCTGCTTAGACGTACATGAACACATAAATCAATGCAGCATTCAGCTCAGTACTTTCAGTAATGGCAGTATACTTTGCATTCAGGAAAGCTTTTAAGTGCATGTTTAAGGTTAAGTGTGGGATTCGTCACCCTTCCTCAGCCTGGAAGTAATTTCTAGCAACATTTGGATACATCTCTGCCAATATAATCCTCTGGAGCTGGGCACATTTTTCTTCCTGTGAATGAACTATTCATATCCCCAAAAAGCAATTTCATCCATTCCAAAACAATTTATGAATTCAACATTAATTTGACAAATAGTTTCAGCTGGGAAGGCTTTCTCAAACTTAGACTGGCATAAAAAAATACCTGAAAGAGCCACTTCTTTCCTCCAGTTGTTACCAACCCAGGTACAAAAAATGTGGAGTTCTAAAAATGGACCCAAACCCCCAGCTTCTTCCTCTGAAGAAAGGTTCCTAAACAACACAGGGTAAATTATCTAAAATTATGAGCTCAATATCTCTTCTTGATACTGTTCAGCTTTGCATTAACTGCCTATGAAATTCCCTGGAACAGGGGCTGGAAGCCAGGTGTCAGATCTTTTGCTGGCTCAAAGATGCTACCGAGTGGTCTGCTGCAAACCGACATCCAAAGAAGGAAATTAAAAAAGAAGAATGAATGCTTCAGTGTACCACTACCCTCATTCCTAAAATTGGCCTTCCTGAATATGTAGATGTTTCACGCCTTCTGTCAGGACCATCTCCAAATAGCGTAATTGAATTCTGTTATCTCCTTTGTTTCTCACATCTGTCATCTTCTTTCATTATTTATTTATATTCTTTTTATCCAAGTTGGTAAGCTTGGATTCTAAAGCAAACTATGTTGTCACTGACCCTTGAGAGGGGGGTCCATTTAATCAAACAGAACCGAACACAAAGTACAAATCTGGAGAAAGATCAGTAGTTTTCCAAGGTAGTAAAGGATCCATAGATAATGTTGCGATGTTGTTATTAGCCATTAAAAGGCTGCCTACTTCTCTCCTGAGGTACCTGCCTTAATGGTCACTAATTGATTTACAGAGCTAAGGTCTTTCCAGAAGGATCATCTGGATTTACTGTCCTCAGTCAGCAATGCTGATACAGGGTGGAAACCAACAAAATATTCTGAGTGTGAAGCTGGAATGCAATGCATAATAATTAGAGCAAGTCACAGGGGAGAGAATTTGTATTTAATATGTCCTTATGAAAACAGCAGATATTAATATATTTAAGTAACTATTTTTTTTAAAAAAAAAGCTCTTCTAGTGATTTGTTGGTTGGTTTGGGGGCTTCTTGGGTTTTTTTTCAAAAATTTTAACTCAACATGGAAGAACTGAGGCTCCCAGAGAAAATGAGTTGAAGACATAAAAACATCTCTCCGACAAGTAGTAGAGAAGGAAATATTTCCTCTGAGCTAATTCAGGGTCACGTTATGCCAAGCACCCACAGCAGCTGCTGTGGAGAAAATCCCCTATTAAAAGGAGGTGCTGTGGCCAGAGCAAAACCTTTTCTAATCACCAGTTAGCATTGGCCCTACGATCTTTTGCAGCAGCCACACCTCATCTCAGGCTTAAAGTCAGATTGCACAGGATGATTCATTTGCTGAAAGTCTGTTAAAAAGAAAGTGTGGGTTTATAAATATGTCTATCCACTGACTTTTGTCTGTTGCTCTTTAAATCAAGCATCTTTTTCTATGCAAATTTGGAGTCAAAGGCAAGATGCATTTCAGATGTAATAAAGCCAGCAGGCCCGGGCTCAAGAAGTTTCTCAGGTGAAGAAACCAAATCTGCTTATACAAAGAAAAAAGTCTTATCCTGCAGTGTCAGAGTAATATGTTCTTCAAGTCCTCACCATTATGCATTCCATTTATACCACTTCTTTAATCAAAGCTGAACCTGGTGAATTGCAAATAAGAACGAAAACATTAAATGTGAAAGGCCAACTCGCTCATCTATATTTTTTGTCAAAATGACAGTTTTAAAATTACATAGGTAAAATACTTCACTAAATAGGGTTATAAATGTGTAATTCATCATGGCAGAACATTTTTATGCGTTTTAAAACTACTCTTTTATTTTAAGAGGTGAGGACGCAAAATGGTAGGCTCATTCTTCATCTTTTCATTTTGCAGTTTATTTTTGACATGGCAAAGATGCAGTACGGTTGGAAAAGCTCTTGGAATGGAATTTGTACCCTTCGTTTTCTAAGTTGTTGCTTACCAGAGAGCATATTTCAAAGGTGAAGGTAAGTTCCCACCCTGGTTAGTGTATGTACATACACACCACAAGCCTTTTACTAGATAAAATCCTCATTGCCTCACAAAGGCCATATATTGTTAAAATAAGGACACTCTCTTCCCTACTCCCCCACTCCTCTAGTAAGGCACTGAATAGCTGAAGCAGGACAATCAGATTTCTTATCCCAGTATTTATAGGAATTCCTGAGTAATCGGTTTGCAGAATAGTGTCAGGTGTACAGTTCCCCAGTGGCCACGGATTTGTTACCCCGTTAAACATGAATCACTGGGAAAACTAAGGGGAAAAGATAAGCATTAAAGCTGAAGAAATAAGGCAAATGTTTTACTTGAAACTCCCATCGCTTCACTGTAATTTGCCTGAAATCCTTGTTCTTCATTGCAAGTGTGAATTCACATACTGAGATTGCAACAAAGGATTAAGATAAAACTCCTGGCACGGAGTCGGGGAAGAATAACGTCTTTGCAAGGTCATATAGAGAAGAAGATCACTGCATTCAGGTAGTCTGCTGCATATGATGTTTTTGAGAGGCTGGCAAGAACAGAGCTTGAGGCAGGATGAGGAACTGTCACAGAAAGAAAGGAACAAGAAAGGAAAATATGATCCGACTCCTGTTACATCCTGGGGAGGTTGTCTCCAAATTCCACATCAGGACTGGGTCAGCTACAAAGACACTGACCCGCAATAACGTACCTCAGGTCCAACACTAACCCCAGTGCCTCATGGGTCATGGTTCAGAGCATTTCACCTGTGTGATTGTGAACATCTGTCAAGGAGGCAATTTTTTCCTCCCATTAAGTTCCCTGGGTGTGAGATTGAGGCCACCAAGGAGACCTGAGCAATAAAGTTAACCAACTGCTGCAGTTTGTTTTCAAGAATTTTCAGTTGCATATTCAGGTCCCCAGATGGCCCCACTCCCAGAGGGCATTCACACAAAAAGACTCTGAATCTTCATGCCCCCTGCTACAGCAGTTAGAGGAAGATGATCTCAGTGCTGCTTCTTTGAACCCTCTGCGGGAAGACATGGTGTTCAGGTCTCTGAGGAATCTACTTCCACACCTCACTCATCTAATGGCTTGCTGGTGACCATGCTCCTTGCCTCAGTTTCTTCTTAGTCAGGATTTGATAAGACAAGTGGTTTCCATTTCCCTGTGGAATGGGGCTGGACAGGCAATCTCAGGTGGGCAGGATTCTCACTGTAGGCAGCAAGAGTTTTCAAAGTAAATGGGTTGACATCGCATGTTTTATTATGAAAGGAAAACAAAAATTTTTTGTGTGTGTTTTCTGATGCTTTTTTACTTACCTCTGGTAAAAAAGCAAAACAAGCTGCAACGAGGGAGTTGCATAAACCCATAATTTGGCAGCCAATTAGTCTTTGATTTAGACAGTTGCTTTTTGAATAATTTTTTTTAATGTGATTCCTTGCAGCTGAGAAATTTACATTTTAAAAAGTGCTTAATGCCAAGGCAGTAGTGGAATCCCACATTTGTCAAAGAAGTAAACTAAGACGAAATCCAGTCCTTATTAACATCCTAGGCTGGGACAGCTTTAACAGCAAATGAAGGAGAGGAGGGGAAGAATTTTTCCTTTGCTGATAAGGGGCTTGTTGAGACAAGCAGAGGTGCCGAATTCCTTGTTGCCTTTTTTCCCCAGCTAGGATGGGACACACAGAGATGAGCACAGTGGACAGAACTACCTCCCATACCACTTAGAGCAACTGCGTAAATTTGTTACTAAAGGTGTGGACAGGACAAGTCTAGAGCAGAACAGAAAGAGGACAGTGTAACTGTGACCTTCTCCTAGTGACTGTGTCCAGAGAGGCTGCAGACACAGATGTGACACTTGAGCTGTCTTTACTATCCCCAGAAAAATCCACGTAGCCTCTAAATTGAAACAATACCCATGCAGGCATCTCGTTGGCAGTCTGGCTACAGTCAGATCTTTGGGCTGCGTACAGATCTAGTGGCAAGAACAAACTGCAGCTTCTTTCATAAATGCAGATGCTGGAGCTTGCTTCATTTTAAACACAGTCATGTCAGAACCACTCTGCTTTGTGTTGAATACAAAAGGAGGGAAAAAACTACTCCTGTTCGCTCTAATGAGACCAGTTGCTGGAAGAAACATCAGCCCTGCTGAAACACAGGAGAAACGCCATGCATGTTGAACCCTGCTAGAAATAACAGTTTCTGAGTACCCAAGGCTATCCAGAGTCAATAAAAGAATATGACAGCTTGTATATGGCTGTACAGTTTGGTGAAGAATGGAGTTGGGAGTCGGTTGAGTTATAGTGGACATGGATTAGGCATTGATATCACTTGAAAAGCTCACAGGATATATTTCTACCTTCTTTTTCAGTTACTTAACTGTTTTAGAGGCCTGATGTTAGAACATTCGCAAAACTTGGTCTTGCTCAAGGCCAAAGCCATGGCTTCTCACAACTGGAGCGCACAGCACAGGGAGAGCACCTGGCTTTGTTTCCTATGCCTGAAAATTAGGGAGAGGAAAAACAGAAGTCTTACCTACATGGAGATATTTGCCTTAATGATTAGTCTGCCGGCTACTGTTCTTGCACAGCTCCTCTGTGGGACCAAGGGGGAGATCTGTGGCCCTTACAGCAGCCTGGGTGGGGTTACTGGGAGTCCAGGCTTGAGGCAACTCCTACTGGGGTGTGTGAGTGATGATCTCTGGGCTGGGAACTACTAATCAACTCCTGCTGTGGTACAGCGAGTTTAGCAAAGGCCACCATGATGGTTGGGGCTGAAGCACTTGTCCTGTGAGGAGAGGCCAAGGGAGTGTGGAGCAGAGACAGCATCAGTGGAACCATAGAGCAGACCCCAGCAGCTTTGAGGTGGTCAGTGAGAAGATGGAGACAGGCTGTTCACAGCAGTGCATGGCCAGAGAGCAAAACTTTCTGAGCAGGTATGAGGAAAGCATTTTTCACTCTCAGGCAAATTAAGCAGTAGAGCAGGTTGCCCACTGCTGGTTTTCAAGACCCAGCTGGACAAAGCCCTGTAGAACCTAGTCTGACCCCACAGCTAGCCCTGCTTTGAGCAGTATGTTGGACTAGAGACCTTTGGAGATTCCTCCCAATCTGAATGATTTTATAACCTACCCACCAAATTCCAAAATGATTTGCTTTTGTCGTGATTTAGGAAGCAGAAGACAGCACCACAGAAGTGTTAATAGCCCTGGAGTAGATCTATCAGCTAGGGGAATTTATTTATTTTTTTCAGAGATCTTCACTGACAGCATGGGATTCACCTCAACTAGCAGTGAGACCCTCAAAATTAGACTTCCAGTCTCAGCCAGCTCTGTGACCCCCCTCCTTAGGTATGGGGAAGAATGGGAAATTCATCATGTCATAAAACAGGGTCTGAAATGGGGGAGTGGATAGGCACTAACATTTTGGAGGTGACTGTGTCTTTTTTTAGAGAGAGGGTGCTCAGATATACAGCTTGAGCATGTACTTTTCATACAGCTAAAGATGAAAGAAATGAGTCCTATCCTAAGTCTGAGGGAGGTGCTGGCTAATATTGTACTTGCATTTAATCAGGGTACTGAACTGGCTTTGACAGGAATTGCAGGAGCTCAGAGCCACTCTGATACAGGGACAGTGTCTGCTAGAAGTTTAAAAAGCAGAACATGTGAGGGCATGACTCCTGCTATGATCCCCTCCAGCAACTGTGTGCAGAGCAACGCCCTGGTTAAGCTCCCGGAATTAGGCACGGGAATGTCTACACGACAAGCGAAGAGAGAGCTAGAGAATGCAATTTCAGTGAATTGGCTGGGATGGGATTTGCAGGATTAGCACAGCAGGTATAACTAATTGCGTTTATCCTGCCCAAGCAGCAGGCATCAGTGTAATGTGCCTGGAGTTGTTGTGCACTCTATGTTTCTCATCCAGGTTTCCCCAATCCGTCCTACACACACATCCCTTAGGGAATCTGTCTGCTCTAGGTGTAATACGCTGGTCTAATCTCTGCTCTCCTTCTGCCAGACGATGCAACTCAGGCCCCACTGGAACCTCTTGTAGCTTCATGAGCTTCCAGAGGTATAGGAGGGAATGAATTATGTCTGCTCAGTTCTGTTTAAGCATATAAATCAATTTCTACTGAGTTCTTACGCTGACCATTTAGGACCAATCCAAAAGAGAGCTGTTGGGTGTCTGCGAGAAGCAGAACGTGGGCTTTAGGGTGCAAAGACAAAATCTTTGCTCAGATGCTCCTGGACCCAAAAGTACCTATATGCTTTTTTACATCAAACCTCCTTCAGTGCCTAAAGATCTGGGTGCACACAGATAAACCTTCAGTTCTGACAGAACTGATGAGCTCCATCTCACGCCCAGGCCCAATTAGCATTCAGAAACCCACTCTAACTCCCCTTCAGTTTCATGTTTTTCACCTAGCACACCTACACATTCAGGGCCTTTATCAAACACCGTGGTTTTCACAGCTTGCTTTGAACAGGCAGCCAGAAGAGGAGGTTTCTGTCCCTGCTTTTGCACAGTGCTTACAGCAGGCCCAGCTCACAGAGGGGACCTGCACTCAGTCCCCAGCATTGCCTGAGGGGATTCCAGACTACAGCAGCCTCCCAGGGGAGGCTCTGAAAATCTAGGCTTTTATGCTCAGGTGATTGGCCGCTTTTAGTCCTCAACCTCTTACTGAAGGTTTTCCACTGCACAGGAAATAGTTAACTTTGTATGTGCTGGGAGCAGAAAGAAAGAGAGAGCAAGAAGCAGCCTGACTCCATAGCCTGGCATGCTCCCAGTTAGAAGTGCACCAGAAGGGATATCCCTCGGGGGATGCTCTCATGTTTCTGCTCTGACCCAAATGATGTCTTTTCCGTGCACCAACAGCAGGACAAGTGAAAAGAGAGCTCCCACACTCAAGCACCCCGCAGTCAGGTGTTTGCAGTACCTCCGAGGAGCAGTGAGACGTGGACTGCAGTCTCTCCTGGGAAAGGTGGGAGCTGAGCATCAGCTGTTGCTTCTTGGGTGACTGCACCGCATTGTTGCATAAGAGGGTGACACGGTTTCAACGGTATATCTGGATTTTTAAAAAAATATTTTCTTTCCTTTTTTTAAAGAGTGAGACCTGTATACACCTTTGGGAGAGAAAGGTAAAAACTCTCTGAGAGTAAAATATCAAATTCTGGGTTCCAAGTGGATGTGGCACCTGGTGCCATAGTAGCGTATTAGAGGAGAAAAGATTGATTCCTGTCCTCAGATTGTCTCTGTTGGCTGGTTCAGAGCGCACTGCTTCCAGAGATAATAGCTCAGGTCCTGGGAGCAACATCACCACCCAACCCTTTGAAAGCTAATTTACCCAGACAAAGCATCGCATGAACTGTGGACACTCTGCTGTTGCTTTGGAGCTAGCCCAGGTCTCTCTAGCTGGAGCTATACCTGCACCATGCAGACATACTCCTTCCTGACAAATAAGTTTGGGGTGTGATTGTTAGGATCTTCAAGATAGCTAGGCTGAAAACTGTTGCTCCATGAAAAATGGGTTTCATTGATTTCAGGGGAGCCAAGCTTATTTTCCCGATTTCTTGCACTAGTGAGAATACAAGCATCGAAAAATGAAAGCAGTGCTATGAGGTGATCATTTTTTTTGCACCCCTTTTTACTCGTCTCTGGAGATGTATTTAAAAGAGCTCACAGAGACAAAAAAATTGATGGTTTTGCGATCTTAGACTGAAAGCATCACAGAAGTGAAAAGTATCCCTGTCAGATATTTTTAGATCAAGGTACAATTCTCTATTTTTGCCTTTTAAGTATTCTTCTATGTTAAAATATTTTTTATTACTGTTGAAACTCTGACTGGAAATTGTTTTTAGAACTGTGTTCTTATTCATTTATATTTTGATTCCCTTTTTATTAATGGCTTTAATAGGCCCTTACTTTGTAGTATATTTCTGCTTGTAATTTGAAAAGATGAAACAAAGATTTTAAATAAAAGTCTTTTTTACTCAGCCAGTAATTTTTATTTTTGAATTATATTTTACATATAGAAGGCTTAAGAAAAAAATAAATGAAAATACTTTTGCAAGAAGCAACACAGAACATTAAAGCCATAAATAGCCCAAATCTGCCACCTACTGTTATAAAGTAGAATTTAATGGAACCAGCCATTTCGATTTTCCTCTAGAAAAATCTTTCTTATTTTCCAGCTATGCAAAACCAGTGCCATCTAGTGTCTATTTCTAAGACTACGCTGGCAAAAAAAAAAGTCAAATATTTATCAAAATATCTATTGCTGCTGGCTGCACAACAAGCTATTTAGCCATTTTGGAATGGATTCAATAGGCTTAGTGTCCTGCGACTCCATACAAATCTTTGCAGCTATCCTCTGAGGTGACATATAAACCTGTACGTTCATTTGTAGTTTACTTTAACAACAAAAAACAAGACACTGTGCAAATTTCTTTTCAGGTTAAACACACCCTTCACTCTTGCTTATTTTATACTTTTGTTTTGGGGGGATTGTTTTAAGCTTGCTTTAAAAGGAGGGAGACCCAGCTCTTTATTACAAAAGCAAATATAATTTGTGAAGTCAAATGATCTGTGCTTTGTAGTATGCCTCAATAACAAACAAAAGACATAAAGCATATCTACAGTTTTGCTCAACTTCATATTTTTTCCACCATTTGATGAGTATTGCTTCCAAATCACAAATTCATCCTGTCGAGCTCAGTAAACATGACAGGAGTAATTTTTATTTACACAGAAGCCCTACACTTTCAGATGCATTGTTAAAAACAGAGGAAAGCAGCATTGCTGCAGACAAGGACTGCCCCTGGGACTCAATGCCTAAGTACCTGAAGAATCAGCTAGTCAGTCACTGGGATTTTCAGATACTCACCTTCAAAATTGTTTTTAACACTTAGGCCATCTTGCTTAAGGGCAAACAAATTCAGATTCAGGTCTGATGATGCAGGTCTTTGAAATGTACTTTGGTAATGCTTCCTCGTGGAATCAAATTTGAAGACAGCTTTCTATACACATGTTGATTTAGAGGCATATAAAGAATCCACATTACTCTGTAGTGTGCCTCCGATCACAGAAGAGACTCACTACCCACAAAAAGATGGGGTGGGCTCAATTCTATGTTCAAGACAAGAGAGGACCCTTCTTCACTGTGTTCATCTTTCTTAGCTTTAGGCTTGCAAATAGCCAGATGCTCACAGATCTGATCCAACCACCTGCGGGTTCTTCTAATAGTTAACAAAATAAACAGGTGGGTTTTGAGGCATTTTTCTTTTAGAATTTAGATACCTTCTCCTTTAAGGTGAATTGTGCCACAGAGTTGCTTACTACCTCCTATCAACTACAAGAAAGTGTAGAGGCAGTAGCTTAGAGATAAACATCTCTAGACAGTCACAACCAATTGGGTGAAACTGTTTCTGGATATAGTTGGGTATAGACTTAATTGTTGTGAGGAAACTATATTAATTTTGCTCTTAATGAGTTCTCAGCATTAATCTGGGCTAGTTCCACAGCTTTCCAAAATCTTCCAGCATTGTACACAGGGGATTGATGTTCCTGAGGATGATTCCTTTGAGACAAACACTCCAGTTAGATGCTAGGCAGAAAATCTGGAGTCTCTATTTTGGGAATCAGCTTATCTGCATACAGGAGGTATAAAACACGACAGGTCCCTCAGTAGGAATCACCCAACATGTTGACGGTCCCTTGGAGCTCATTGGGAAGTCAGAGGCCTACAAAAAAAAAAAAAAAGGCATTTTTATCTTACCATTAATTATAAAGCAAAAGTCCATTTTTAGCCCATGGGCAAAACTATTCGGAGTGAGCTGGTGGAACACGCTGGTCAAGAAATAGGAGAGGTGAACTGCATCAGCAGTCCATAGTTGGAGGAGGAGGGATATTTGTACATGTAATGGCAAGTAATAGCAAAAATGTGGAAAAAAAACCCCAAACATTCATGATCTGCATTCTTCAAGCGCTCACACAATGTTCCATCAGAAAGTTGTGGTCCAGAACACATGCCACTAAGTTTGACACCTGCGTCAGGGTTTTGTCCAGTATCAGGTGCTGAGCCCTGGCATATAAGGAATATCTGACCAGAGCTCCAGCCCTTCCAAAATGCTTGTCTGCTGTTGTGAACAGTGCAACAAAACACCCTTCTGATAGACCCCTTCAGGTAGCCAAGGCAATGCAGCTAGTTTCCAGCATCTCTTCAGTGACCCCCTAAGACTGGCACTTGTTTAAGACCAATGTACCAACAGAAGCAGGTCTCTGCACAATTTTGGAGGGAAAATAGCCTCAGCATGGGGGATCGTAAACTCTTCATCCTTGGAGAGCATCCAAGGCAGCGTGGATTTCCCAGCAGTGAAAGCTGAGCACAAGGGATTGGCTTCCCTAATTGTTGAAGTTGCACTACTGGATGGGTAAAAATGCAAGTCTTCAGAGCAGAAGGAGAACAAGCAATGAAGAGCCTGAGTCTCATCTGGGAGGGTGAATAACCTGAGTAAAACAGTGCTTTTTCATCCCTCAATATTTCCTCTCTTACCAGCCACCATCACCATCCCATCTGACATTCGGTCTCAGAGCTGTCACCACAGTTTTGCTGCATTTTCAAACAGCAGCTGTCACACCCTCACCTGTGCCTCTCCCATGACTATGAAATGATACCCATAAACTTCAGCAAGACCTCTTTGCAGTTCATCTTCAAGATCCCCTCAAGTTTATCTCATTGCCCCTTTGTACTTCCCACTTGACTTTATCCACCTCTTTTCTCCCTTTTAGATAGAGAAGTGTTTGTGGGAGGGCTGTCTTTCTGCTCTGTGCTTCTGTTGTAGGCAGTATGTCTGAATCCAAGTCCCTGAGCAGAGCTCCCAGGAGGGGAGCATTTTATGAATCAGTAGGTATAAAATTGTCATTCTGGACATTACAGAAAAATCAAGTTCATCCATATCTGTTGAATACTCTGAAATGAAAAGAAGGTTGGCACACAACGAAAGATGCAGATAGTTTTCTTTCAAAACTTGATATTGTCATCATTCTTGTCTTCAAAGTGGTTTTGCATGAACTGAGGAGCATCAGCAATGGCCTTCACACAATTTTGCTTGGGGCCAGCTTACAAAATAAAAAGGTGAAGCATTACAAAGTTGAGTGAGTCAGAGTAAAGACAAATCATTCCTGCAGTGAGTAGCGCCTTGCAGAATCAAAATTCATTTGGAAGCATCTTAGCATTGAGTTTTCAGGGCCCCGTATTGACAAATGAGACTACCACCAGCAGACCCAGGGCAGGAGTTTTATAAATGTTCACTGTTCCTTCTGTTTATTGAAGCTTTGCTCATGCATCTAAATGACAGAACTAGAACTTGCTTGCCATTTTAGGACATTGCTTCCTGCATTTCAAAAAATACTTCTACAGTGACCTTGATCAATCAGTTTGCCACTACTCAGTGCTTTTATCTAATGATAAGTATCCTGGAGAAAATGTAATGGTACTGAATCAGTGACAAAATTACCACTGCCTTGCAGTGACTTAGGATTTTTTCACACGCCTCTGCTAAAATTACCAGGGAAAGTAGTACTAGCAAACAAAAGGGACTATGACTAATTCGGTGAGACGTAATCTATTTTTCTTTCTCAACACGTTACACTGTTGCTACTTTGCCTGTGTCAATAGTTACTAGTTACCCACCTTTTCTAGCTTTCTTACCCAAAAAACCTATAAGCACATAAGGGAATAGTTGAATGACACATGTACAAAACATCCCAAATGGATAGTAAACGCAATTGGGTGTTTTGAAAGAAATTTGGCATATCAAATATTTTCAACTGATTTTTTTTTCCCCTGGTGTAATGAGTTAGGTGCTGTACAATTCAACACTTACCATGATTCACTGAGCTTATATAATATCCTTTTGCATAGCACTGCTTTTTTGAATACCAGTTCCACCCCTGCAACAAAACCTGCAAATTTCGAAAATGTTTGTTTTCATACTCATTTTTTATCAAATTCGTCTGATGCAAATAGGATTGTATGAAGACCATGGCAGCCTAATAGAAATATTTATGAGAACTAGTGATCACAAAATACTTTAAGGTGTGTTGAATTTTAATTTTGCCAAATCTGCTTACAGTAGGTGAAGATACACAACTGAGCCTACTTCAAAATTTTTAATTCCAGACACTTTCTCCAAGAGAAAAGCACAAAATTAATTTCTTCTGCTTTCCCTGCCAAAAACCCTGAAAGTCTTTTTCAAACATTTCTTAATTAAAATAGTGTCTTTTGCATTCTCAGTTAAATCATAGCATAGTCAAAGTGTGTGTCCTTTAAGTTTTAATTATAATATACAGTTCATAAACAAAAAATGTAGAATTCCAGTCATATTTTTAAATCTCAATGCAAAATTCATAGTGAAACCACTGAAAGACCTCTGTTGTACCAAAAGCTGAGATGATGGACTTGGACATGCTTTTATTACATAGGCAGCTTCTCTGCCATCTTCAGAAGAGGAAGGGAACTGCAATCACCTTCTCACACCTCCCTAGTGTGGTCCAGCAAGCAGATGATAGGGGCCACAAAAAGAAAGCCGGTGCCTTCAGCTGCCACTGATGGACTTCTGCTAGTTTATATGGTATATGTAACCGAAAGTCCAGACAATCACCTGCAGAAAGATGTACAGTTTCTGAGTCTTGAGTGTGCATTTCTGCCCAGTACTGATTCCTAGCCTTTAGGTACACCAGGCCATTTGAAGTTATCCTGGAGATCTCTAATTCTAAGAGCCTTTTGCATCTTCCTGATCTAGTGCTAAAACTGTGGAGAGAACTGGAAAAGCCCTCTGAAGACTTTGGACAATTCTATGTAAGTTGAGACATTGCTAAGACCTCACACAGCTCAGACTCTGCTCTTTAGCAAGGGAGCCCGTGCACACCGCTTTACAAGGATAAATTTCTCCCAGTGTCTGTAAGAATCCTTGCTCTGGCAGAATTTGCTAAGAACTCTAAATTATGTCTGTAATATCAAACTAAAAAGGAACAGGAAGCACTCCTGACCCCAAGGTCAAGGATGAAGTTCACACAGCTTTGGATTAACCTCTTACAGGATATTAGTCCTGCAGAGAACCAGCTGGAGCAATCTAAGACAGAACCAGGGAGTAAGCTAATAAATGTGGGTAATTGAGGTTCTTTTCCTAAATTTGTTCTCAAGCACTCTTTTATATATCAATTTAGACCCACCCCTAAAAGTTGTGCTTGTGCTTTTACCAAGGAAACATGGAGAAAGTATAAGCATCTTACCCAGATTAATTTCAGAGCCA
The DNA here is from genome assembly GCA_002844005.1 of Limosa lapponica baueri. Classification (NCBI taxonomy): domain Eukaryota; kingdom Metazoa; phylum Chordata; class Aves; order Charadriiformes; family Scolopacidae; genus Limosa; species Limosa lapponica. The sequence goes on from KZ505729.1 coordinate 1,030,700, forward strand.
AGGTGTATTCCCACTCATCTGATTTGAATAAGATCAGGAAGATGCACCAGAAGTACATGTGTTTTTTCATATGTAGGACTATCTTCAGAAGTGTTTTGAGGCATTCACAAGATTAGGACTAGACCCCAAGCGTGAGATCAGCAGAATCTGTCTCCTTGCAGGTCCTGCTTAGGTCATGGCATGTAATATGCTGAGATATCCAGATCTGTCAAGGCTTGAGGAAAAATTTACACACCACCAGATTTAGGCAGAAGAAGAAAAGATCTAAATTGTAGATTTGAGTGCATATGTCCCCTCTGTGAATCTGTCCCTATGCTTTCATTTTGCAGGTACTGTAACCATCTTCCCACTCTGCCTATTAAGATCCCTAATTATATTAAAGCCTATCATCACTTATTCATGAAAGCATCTCTTTAGCACATCCAAAGGGACTGATCTCCAAGGTTAGAGTTACAATGATAGAGAGGGACGTGTGTGTTTTCACAGAAGCGCTCTTTAAATGAGTTTTCTTTTGTAACTTTTTCAGTGAGCAAGGTCAGTTCTATCGGCTTTGTTCAGCTGGAACTCCTTAGCACTAGAAAATTAGATTGTGTAATCTATATACTTTGCCACCTGATCTCCAACCTGAGTACGATACCTAGCTCCAGTGATTTTCTTTAATGAGGTGGAAATGTATATAACAGTTTTAAATATGCAGGCTAACATTTTCCTCCATCTATAATTATGCAAATCGTTATATAGTTGTCTCTGCATGACAGAAGTAATAACATCTTATAGAGACCCTGTTAAAACTCACTGAAATCATCTACACAGATGGATATGATTTTACAGAAAATACAACACAGACACATTAATTAGTTACAAACCACCAGTACCATCTCCTAACAAGCTATGTGACACGGGCTAAGACGTGTACTGTATAATGATAGAATTTTGCTTTGTCTGCAGTTGATAACTGAAACACTCTCAAACAGTTAATAAGATCAAATGTAACAAGAAAAGTCTCAAGCTGTTATTATTTTTCAAGATGTAGGAGAAGTATCATATATACTTCACAAATACTCTTGATTTTAAGACAAGCAGTACCATATCCATCCCTTAGTGTTTTCTGGGATGTTTCCTTTTCTCCCCTCCTTTCCCTGCTTCCTTTCATCAACAGTGGTGGAGCTTGTCAATTCATTCCCGTTTTGTACACATCCATAGCTCCTCAACTGATGGCTATTAATCCAGGATTTAGGCACAGTTTCCTATTCAGGCACTGTGTCTGGCTGGGGCTACTTATACTTCCCAGGAGAAACACACTACTAGAGAATGCATTTTTGATACCTTTATTTTTACCTGCATGTTTTGAGGGTTCTTCAAAATGTGAAAGGAAGCATCCCAAGCTCACATGTACAGAATATATTCATTTAAAGAAAGAAGAAAAAAGTCACAACTCTACTTTAAAAAAATCCAACTCATTTTAATTTAATGGCCACATTTTAGAAAGAATTTCATTGACATAAATGTTTTTATAAACACTGGAAAAAGCATATGGAATTTTTAAATTGGTCCCATGAGCCCCATTTAGAGCTCACATGGGGTGTGAGTTGGTACCTTACACCTCTTCTTCTAAATCTTGCTTCATTTTTCCTGTGAGACAACTCAAGGTCCTTCACAGGCTTTAGAGAAGTCCTAAAGCAAAATGCCCCCATGTCAGTGTGAAGGAAGAAGAGACCTGCAATCGCTCTTCCAGGCAATGGAAGAAATAATGTCTTGCAAGGAGCAGGGACTCTTGCTGAAGTCAGAAAAACTAGCCACAGAAGAAGCTGCCCCTTTTCACCACACTCTCAGTAAATATATTTCCTGCTTTACCCTTTGCAGACTTGTTGGCCACCTTTTGCCTTTAGGGGAGAGTACACTCACCAGCATTTCTGGAAAAAAGAGGTTGGCCTATGGTTCAGACCTTCCCGTGTCTCCATGTTCTGTTTGTGTACTCTCTTCCCTGGGGACCATAAAGAGGAGGTGCAGCTTATTCATTAGGGCCTTCAACTAATTTCTTTTACAAGAAGATAAATTCACAGATTCTCTGACCCTGCTCCTTGGCCCCTGGCTCCTTTACCCATCATAAAGTTGCACAAGCTTTATTCATTACCATACAACCCTACACATTGTAGAGACCTGTTTATTCCTCTACTTTTCCCCTTGTTTCCCATTTCAGGTTCCCTTTTTCTGCACATACCTCCTCTAGCCCGTCCCTAACCAGACTGGTGAACTCTAAGGGCATTTAATTTCACAGCTGCCTCCACAGGAAGAGCTATTTAAATGAATACGACATGCCTATCCATGCAACAAACATTCGCACAAGCACAAATACACATCAAGCATGTAAATGCCCTCAAAATGCATGCAAATAACTTCTGCATTGACTAAATTTTACCTGCACAGTTTTCACAGCCATTCAGCCAGCTCCAGGCTGTGAGGAAATCTCCACGCTTGGAAGGAGGGACGTGCTCCTTGTACCCACACCAGTTCAATGGGAAACATGAGCAGAGGATAAAGGTAGGACACTAATGTCTGGGGACAGGCTGTTTCTGAGGATGAGATGCAAGAAATCTCAGGAAAAGGAGAAAGTCTGCACAGTGGGCACATAACAGACTGAATATTCATTGGATGAGAGTCTTCAGCCTGAATCCCCTTGATCCCTAAATCAACCTGGCAACTGAATCATCTTCTCTGATCTACTAAAAAAAAAAAAAAGCTAATTATTTTTACAATATTTAAGGGCATTTTCACGGGGGAAAGGAGAAAGAGAAATGCTTTATGTCACATACCTATATAAAAAAAAGTGCAGGTATTTATCTGCAAACTACCTAATAGCCTCATTGTCTAGTCACATAGCTGGGATGTGAAAAACACAAAAAAAAAATCATTGTGGAAAGAAAAGAGAGCTCTGTTCAGTTTTTAAGGCACAAAATTTCATGGGACAGGAAAATCGCTTCTCACAAAGATGTATTAAAGCTGCCCTTTGTGGAGTAAAGAAAAATCCCAGAGGTCAAGTAGAAGAGAATATGCCTCTAGTTTCAAGAAAAAAAGCCCACAAACTTAATGGAGATCTATTGGAGGATACCGGAGTCTGCTTCAGAGAGACAAAGGGTATAAAGAAAGAGCAGTCTTTATAATGAGAAGCCTCTGCTCATTCTCCGAGTGTCACAGACTTTGCCATTGACGTGCTATTCCTCTTCCTTCTCCTGTTCGTTCAGGCCAACTCCATTGTGCTGCTGTTCACAGCTTAAATAGCTATCTGCTTTGGACATCATTAAATGTGCTGTGGCTTGCTGCAGCAATAAGTCTCAGATCTGTTTATTAATGACAGCAATCCATAAACAAATAAGTTCCATCTTGCCTGGAGCCTTGCTGTGACTTAAAAGAGCATCTGAGGACCATTTCTTCTTTAAGTTTCTTATTGTGCTGAGTCCCATTAAGCCACGGGAAAATAACACTTGCACATCGAGATGGCTATTCAGTGGTTAATGGGTCCCCCACTGTTCATGAAAAGTCTTTCTGTAAGTGCCCTCTTCACCATAAAACTTACATAGCTCCAAAGCTACTGATGCAGCCAGCTGGAGTATCAGGCTCCTCAAAAGTGACAGATTTAGAGGAAGAAATAGTGTGCGGTTTGCTAGAGGCAAGTTATTTTAATATAATGCAGCAATGACAGCTCTCTATGTTTAATCATCAGGCTCCTGATTTTCTCCTCAGCACTTGAATTTCACACTATTTAGGGATTTGGGTAGATGTTATTTTACTTTCCCCCTCCCAGCTGTTGAGAGTACCTGCTAGGTTCATGTTGGGAGCCATGTTTGTAGGTTTCCCAGCTATTTTAAACAAAACCCTAAATAGCTGCATGCATGAGAGATAGGTCTCAAAGAGCAGCTGATACAGGCTTTCCAAGACATGTGACTGCTCTGGCATTTTCAGCATGGTTGAGACATATCGGTTGCACATTCTCATCCTTGCCTGTCCAATAAGTCATTTTAATTCTTTCAAATATTTCTGTGATGCCTTTAAATATAAGCACATCTATTTGTCTAACTAACAGCTGCTATGAGCAAAGGGACATAAGAGCCCAGGGCTTCTGCTCTTGAGTTTCCCAAGATTTATACTGCTGATGGCTGGACTTCATCATGATCAGTTATGCCAGATGTAATAAGAGAGTACCATGGCTTGCCCACCACTCTATGTATGTCTGTGGATCTCTGCATGAAGGGCACATGGAAAAAAAAGAAATTATAAATTATACATTTAGGTGGCTAACCAGAAAGAAAACAAAGTGTTAAAAAGAAAAATCAGCTTAGCTTCCTCTTCCTGCAGCCCTCAGAACTAATTTTTTGCAGGTAAGAGTATCTCACCCCACAGCTTTCTGTGTTGTTTTGTCTCAGGCTCCAGCTAGAGCAGCTGATTAGTCCAAGAGCCATCTATGGTCCCTAATTAACAGACAATAAAACACTACGATAGTTTAAAATCTCATATAAATACATCTTACAACCCTAAATTCATGACTTTATGACTTCAAGGCAGATCAGTAAACAATCAATTCAAGTCAGAACAGTGGTAGCCTGCTTCTCGTCTGCAGACACCTGGTGTCCATGGACCAGTTCTCAGCAGGGACCAATCATCCAGTATGACATAACCATTTATCTTCTTGATCAATCGCACTCCAAGACAAAGACATTTCTTGTTTCCTTTAGGTTGATTCTATAAATTCTTTGAGATGTAACATTTCCAGACAAGTCATGAAGCTCTCTGTTCTCAGCAAGCCCAAGCTCAAGACTCCTATGCGTATTTTCTACCTGCCTTTCCGGTTTCAAGGCAGCTGCCAGTCCTTTATTCCCATATCAATTCAGAACTCTCTTTAACCAATTCTTACACTTTTCCTCAGAAGCATCATCACAAAATCGTTATTGACTCTTTCCCTCACAAAAAAACAAAAAAGGAATTATTTCTGTCATTCCTTCTATATCCAATGCCAAAAGAGCAAAACAATGACCGAGAAGCCCTGCAAGTTACAAAGGTGGAATCCATATCACCTGTCCTTAGATTTCTGCAGTACAGACCTGTTCATCTGGGCTGTCTTAGTAGACAGTTACAAGAAAACTTTGTTTACAGAACAGGATTCATCTGACCCATTTTTTCTATCAGCTTTTAGATGGGATGCAATTTGTATTTCTCTCCATTGTTACTAAAGGCCACAAGGGCTGAGTAGATCCAGTACCAACATGTACGTTGTAGAAGTCGGTAGAAGTTGGTTAGACAAATCCCAAACTGGGTGATCAGAACATCGGGCATCAAATGTGGGGCTTGAAATGGAAGTACAATCCTGGGATCACAATGAATTCACTGGCAGGCCATGGAGTGGGGGGAGACAGATGAGAATGGAGGAGTTGAACAAAGTGGACGTCTGGGCATGTGGTTCCCAGTCAAGATGTGGGGCAGAGGATGTAAGGACAGAAACAGAATGACTGGGAAAAGCAAGTGTGAAAGAGTAAGCAAACTCAAATTTGAAGCCAGAAATTCACCTTTGTCCAGAAATTTAGAAGACTGGATGACATTCTTTCTCTGAGAATAAAAAAATACAAAATAAAAATTCAATACAAGAACCTAACAGAATGCAACAAAATACAGTAGAAATACAATAGAAGACTTTTCATCTTAATGAATTCTTGTGGGTTTTGAAGTCTGACTTACAAATTACTCTTTTTAATTTGTGAGGTTGGTAATACTGACATCTCTAATAGCAAACTCAATTTAAATAAAGCACTATGTTATTGGCAATTGTTGAGAAACAGGAAAGAAAAATAAAGCTAAAGAAAAAAAAAAAGAAAAGAAAATCCACATGCTGAGAAGGAAGCTATGTAAAACATTGCTTGGCTGTCACTGAGCTCAGATTGCAAAATATCAATGAGAAAGGCCTAAACTCTCTCTGCTCCTGGAGCTCTGTGTTCCATCACATAACAGAGAAAGCTGTCCACATCTCAGCATGGGACTCAGCAAATTTGACACATGATCATGTAAGCTTGTAAGCTTATATCTTCAGTTCCAGCTTAGATGAAATATTCCCTTGTACTAGTGCCCTAAAAATGGAGAAAGTACACAGATTACCATTTCCAGTCACCACGGCCTTTTTTTAGCACACTTCAGGCTTGTATAGCTGGTGCCAAAGCCATTCTAATAGAATAGGAAAGACATTGTAGACCGCAGCTGTGAGACTTATTGATTTGTCTCTCATCTCCTCTTGCTGTTCTAAAACCTGACAACAAGGAAAATAATATTTTTCCATTCAGCCCTGCATTCTGTCCTCTTAAAACTAAGCTGACTGACTATTCTTTGCCCTGCTCCGTCATGAGAATAACAGCAATTAAATACGAATACCATGGGTTAATATCTAGTCATCATGTGAATGTAATTTTCAAATTAATACTCAGTGGAACAGCAGCTCCCAAAAAGCTTTCATACTGTGAACAAGAAAACGATGTTTAGTTATCAGACCCTAAATAATCAAACACCGTTGACCTTAGTGTCAGTAATTCCTTTTTATATTACTTAATCTGATTCCTTTCCAGCCAAATAGCCTGACAAAGAAAATGTCCATTCACTTTTGCTACTGAAGGTTAATATCACACAAAGGACTCACTTCACCTGACTTTGGCTATCTAAAAGTTAGGCAACTAGTCTCAGATATCTACCTAAGTTTCCTCAGTTGAGGATATGACAGATTAATCTAATCTGTCTTCAATATTTATGTTCTGTTTTCCTGAAGATTCTCTACTCCCTCGAGAGGTAATGGCAACTGATGCGCTGATGAGCATGGGACACCTCTTACTATTGATAAAGCACAAAATAAATCCAAAACTAAAGCTGATGCTTCAGAACGTTTCCTGACACTTTCCATGCAGTTGGAAAAATTAGCCTGGTAGTTTTCCCCACTGACATCACACACACAGAGATTGCAAGCCAGTATGTTTGTTTGTAGACATCAAGGTCTTGATTTAGTTGCCTGAACACAGGAACTGGTGTCATCTGAGATGGCTTAACACAACCACAGCATTCAGATGGAGCTGGCAGGTATGACACAGGACTTGTAGGAGACCATCTGTCATCAATACAGGAAGCTAGATAACACACAGGACATGCAATAACATATTAAATGGCACTAGGCATCCACATTTCAGCAACTGAATTGGTCTTCAGGAGTTGGACTTTGTTCAAGATCATTAAACTTAAATTTAGTCATGTAAATGTAAGAGGCATCTAAGCTTCCATTAGAAGCAATGGAAAGTACTTAGTATCCAGCAGAGCACAGAAAATTGGCATCTCACCCTGATGTATAAGGTGGAATTCAAATGTCAGAAGAAGGTGCCTTCAAAAGGCATTCATTCCTTTCTGAAGTCACATTTACTATGGGGATTTTTTTTAGAGTGCCTTTGTGGACATAAACATTTTCTCTCAGCCTTTGGAAAGCCTGAAATGTTTAGGAGGTCCAAAACCCTGCAGCCTGCATAGACAACAGCAGTACAGCTGCAACAGTTAAAGTGAGTAGAGCATGAAAAGGTGACTTTCAAGTATGAATGTTTTAATTGAGTACAACCATGAGGGGCTTTTACTTTAAACATAGTGCAATCCAGCCTCTCCAACCACAGGATGTTGAACCAGAGATGTCCTGAGGTTCCTCCCAAGCTGAATTATCCTGTGATCCTGTGCTTTCATGACATTGACAAATTCTGAGCTCTTGGCCTAAGACCAAAGTCAACACTGCGCTTTGGAAAATCCTGTCTTTGACACCTATCCCTTTTTAGTTCTGTGTCTATCAGTGGAATGAATGCTTCAAAATTCATCTACTTGTCAATACAGAGAGAGACATTAGGAATTACTAAACCTTCCAAAAGTCAGACTATGTATTTAAAACTCTCTCTCAAGTCCATGACCAACTGCATTCATGCTCACTGTACTGCAGCTCAATATTCAACCAGTAGACTACCTCACCAAATGAACAATTGTGAGAGGTAATAACACATTTGAAGCTTCCACACGCTTCCAAGAGAAAGTTATTTAGCAGAGTTGTCACTGTAATTTTGATGCATTAGGAAAGTCATTGTTCAGTGGAGCTCAGACTGTTGCCTTCACCTATGAAGAAAGATGGCCTGCTGCCAATTTCTGTCTGCTGCCTGTTGAATGATACAGAAAGAGTGGCTGACTCACAATCTTCTTTTTACCTTACCTTTTCTTCTTTATTTAGCTAAATGCTTTCTTTAATTGTTCCTTTCACTTGAAAATAAAGATAAAAAGGAAACTAACAAAGGTTCTCTACATGGCTAACTTTGTAAGAAAGCACTGGGGCACATTTGTGGATTGCTTTAAATAAATTCATATATTCTGGCTGCGCTTTCAACTCAACTAGGCATGGATTAATGCTATTTTATTCATACACTGTAGTGTCTCCCTGGAATTCTGAAACATTATTTAAATGTATATGGCTAAGTAGATGAGGTTTGTAAGTTTTCGGCTAAAGCTGTGCAATACACATTAATTATGCAATTACTGTCTTGGGTCTGAATTTATATAGCCAATCAATTTACTTAGTTCCTTCTGCACCATTATTGACCAATACACCACAGATGTACATTACACATGCATGTAAAATACTATTATAGATACATTAAAGGCAGAGCTTGCTGCATTTCCTATTCTGCTTGCACAACGCTTTCTAATATTAAAACTTACTTTATTTAACTTGAAAAATTTCGTTTAAGAATTTTTCTACTGTCTTAGCATTAAATATTCCAGACAATCTGACCAAGAAAATATAGGCTTATAATAAAAATAGGGAAGAACATTTTTTTTTGTAGTCCCAGGACAGACCCAGTCTTCTAACAAGAGTCTTTAGGATGCTATTTCAATCCTAGTTTATATCCAAGATATGGAGATTTCTCTAACTTTCCTTCTCCATCCATTATCCTTTAAATTTGCACAATCTCAATGCTACAACAAAAGTACATAGAGACCTCAGCAACAGCCAGTGCCCCTCAGTACGTTACCAAACCCAACTCTCTGCCCTGCCATCTGACACAGTGTCATTTCTTACTTCTGCTTTGTGCTGCAGGAACATGCTGGGACATGTTCTCCCTCAAGTACCTTATGCAAGTCACATCCCATATGTACCTTGTAGTCCAAACAAAAATCTGATCAACCCACTCTCAAGACCCCTAACTCTGAGGCTAGACTATATCTCTCTTATCTCCTTTTATTGGAGATAAATAATAATAAGAACAATAAATGCTTATGTTTTAATGCTTAATTAAATGCTTAAAATGTTCATTTTTTATTTTAATTAGAAGCATCTTACTGGATGGTGGGATACGTGGATTCAATTTCTTCCTAGCAGAGGAGTCACTGGACTCACTGGCATCCAATGGTCATTCAATGCTTTCAGCTAAAATCCATCTGTTAGGCAACTCAAGAACAGCACAGAATTAAGCTCTGGCCAGAAGCAAAAGGAAGGAATAAGAAATACTCATCAGCCCTATAAAGACTGCAGCACTTCCAAGCAGTCCTCTTCACTTGCTGACATCCAACACTGAGATGCCTTTGTAGCTTAGACTCTTCTAAGTCAGAAAGCACCTGAGAAAGCAGTTCTAAAGTGAGACACCCTGACTCAACCAATATCTGACTGTAGGCGCAAAGGTACCTTTTGTGTTCAGGTCTAGCTCCACGTTTGGACTGAACTCAAAAACCCACTATGCCTGGGCCTTATGTATCAACTGATCATTGGCATTTCTGTACCTGTTTGAGAAAACACGTGAAAGGTGAAAAGCCACAGACATCAGGAAGAGGATGAGCTACAGTGCAGAAAATGTATTGCAGATAAAGGGGACTTTTTGTTTCAGACTATTCTGGGTAGTATGCTGTGAGGGGGGTTTTCAAGACTCAAAAAGCTTCTTTTCTTTGTATTATTTATCTGTCAAACATAGGGTGAAAGTTACCAGTGTCACAGAAACCATTTTTGAGATTCTATGGTAACACCTAAAATGAGAGCTAAATGCATGTCCTCACCTTACACACCTACATGAAAGCTATGTCTAAGTGGACATGCTTTTGAGAAATTGAAGCTGAGCTCTGCCTTGGTGTAGGATCAAAAATCATTAATTTATGCCCTATCACCTGATAAGACTGTTCAAATCACAAGAAACGTTCTGGGATCTGCAATTTGCTTTGGCTCTCCTTCTGCTTTTCTTTAAAATAACAGGACCCAAGCTCTGAGGAGGAGCAGGCATATGGAAGGAGAACCTGCAGCACTATTGTGGGCCCCAGATTCATTTGCCACATTTGCTCTTTTCACTCTTTCTGAGGAAAAACAGGGCAGATTTTGAGCAGTGCGAATAGTTCTGTCTCTCTGTTTGCCCTAATCTCTAAAGATGGCTATACGAAAAAAAAAAAGTTAAAGAGGTAATTAATAGCTATTTGCAAGCAGGGATTCCCCTGACTGAATGTAGCTGTGTGCTTGGGCTATGTAAGCCCTGTGCATCAAAGCCAGCCATTCAGGTTCCCTAAATAATCAGTGGTGCAAAACAGACACTGCTAGAATGTGAAAGTTTGTCTCATTTCAATTATACATCTAAAACTGATCGGATGACCCCCTCCTGTGACTAGAAAGGAAGCCTATGGTGACTAGCTCAAAATACATCAACACAGCAGGGAGTTGGGTAGCATTCAGTCCACCCTAACTCTAGGAACTTGAGTCAGTTCCCCACACATTGACATCCGAAGCCAGTTTAGAGGCCCTAGGGTATCACAGGTACTTACAAGGAACTGGCAGACCTGATGCAGGAGGTACAAGAGGTTCATGCCCTGACGCAGTGGCAGCTGGAAACCAGGCAGACTACCTAACCTACCTGAAGTAGCATTACAAACCCATGTGCAGGCAAGTGACTCAGCCCATCAGTCCTTCACATAGATGTCTACAAGCATGATAGGTGTGTAAGCTTCTGTTAAGTATCTAGTTAATAGGCCTATAACCATAAAGTCAAATGTCTGTCATCAATATAGTCAAGATGACCTGTTATCGTAGAGAACACCATTTCTCACTGATGCTTCTTGGAATGGGAATGGCCTGGGAGTGCTGCATGCCTACAGTCCTACTTCTACAGCCCTGCTTCCACAGTCCTGCTTCCTTCCCACTTTGCTACCTTCTCCTTTTCAGAGACGTGGGCATATCAACAGGAACCAGCAGAGTTCTGGGAAACCTGATATAGAAAAGGTAGGGGGACAGCTAATTCAAAAGGGTGAAGAAAGGGCATGGTGGTACTGGTAGAACAGCATTTTTGCACAAACATGGCTACTAAGATTGAATTTCATGTGAATAAAACATGATTTACAAATAAGCTGGTTTAGGACTGAAGTCCTGGATGCTTTTGCATCCACAGAAGAACTCTGGCAGGGGGCTGGATTCCAGGCTTAACACCAACCCAAGTGATCCCAGAGGGCCAGAGTTCATAGAAACCCTTACACTGGAAGGGACCCATAAGGATCACTAAGTCCAACTCCCTGCTTCTCATGGGACTACCTAAAACTAAACCATATGACTAAAAGCATTGTTCAGGTGCTCCTTGAACTCTGATAGGCTTGGTGCCATGAGTCCTAGCTCTGGCTTTACATTTTAACAGAGCAAAGGACCCTGGGGGTGGGGCTCAGGGTATGGGGGCATTGACTAAGCTTTTTTAAGAAACTTTTGGGAGTTCAGTAATGAATTAAGCTGCCAACACAGATGTAGACCTGAGGGAAGTGAAGAGAAACAGAGAAAAAGAGAAGGAAGATATATATGCAACTAAAATTCATGGTTTAGCCATTCTATTGTGGCTAGATTTCTTCTCTTTTTTATTAAAATTAGGAAGGGAGAGGAAAAGTAAGGATATCTGAAAACTGACAACTTCCAGTGTGAATGGAAATGCTAGTATAGTTTGCTTCATACAAGGATAATAATCAGGGTCTGAATACCTAAGAGTAATAAGAAACAAAGTAAGTCTCTGCTAGAGAAGATCTTTGCCTCCTAATCAGCACATGGCATAATGAGGCCCTTGCTCGCGGAGCCACGCTTCCTAAAACTAGATTACTTATAAAATCCATTGCTCCCTCAGGTAAGGAAAATTTTAAAGCTTTTCAAGTGCCAGAATTAGCAAAGCTATTTTGTAGAGTTTCCCCTCCTAGGCAACTTCTCTTCTCAGCTGTTGCTTCAGCCTGGCAGCCCAGATGAAAGAGCAGCCTAGGACGGAACAGATGAGGGACTCTGCAGGCGGGGGCAAAAAGATCATTTTCGCACCATTCACAAGAATTGGATCCCTTCTCTGCATAGGGAGCTAAAATTAGCCTTCTCTACAGGCCTTCAGCTTCTCAAACATTTCTAACTGCTCACAGACTAGAGTAGCACTTTAGGGAGCTACAAGAGCCACCCTTACTGAAATTTGACTTGCATTGCTAAAGAAAGTGTGTTAGGATGCTAGCTTTTCCTCTGGTTCTTTTTTCCACTAGCACCTTAAAGAAGTTCCCTCACAGCAAGGTAAACCTTTGATTTCTCTCTCCCTCTGTCCCTGCTTCTCCTTGTCCTGACTCACTGTCTCTCCGCACAAGTGAGATATCAAAAAATCATAAAGATTTGTTGGAGTAAGTTGCAATCAAACAACCACACTTCAGATCTTGGCAAAGATGAACTGAACACCCCATTCAAAAAGATATTTGCCCAGTCTTAAAAGAGCCTTAATGAGAAGTTCTACTAATCAACAGTTAACGAACATTATCATAAATATTTTTGACAAAATGGCATGCATGAAAGTTCATCTGTTCTAGCAGCAGAAGCAAAATCAGATTAAAACCTTAATTAAAATATGAAGAAGAGGCTTGTCATGATCTTCAACACAGTAGAAGATTCCTTTTTTGAAAATCAAGCTCTCTCTTGCTGTCACATTACACTATGTTGTTAATGAGCCCTTTCATTTCTCCGTGCATAGCAATATATTTAATCTTAGCTGCATATTTTAAATGATTGATGTTCCCCTAATTACATTTTATGATATATTGTGCTGCACCACCTCTAATGAGTAGCAAACATGGCATTACCTCACTAGCACTCAACCACAGAAATCAATAACTGACATTTATTCAATGAACTGCAAATTGTGATTCACTAGCTTCTCTTTGTGTTGAGTAAATTCAAACTGTAATTAATTTTCATGCATATCACAAATAGCAAATGCATGTATGGGCTAACTTTAAAAGTGATTTGCTCCTTCCCTGGCTAATTACAACACAGCAAAAACTCTCAAGCCATCATTCAAAGGGCTGAGAAAAATCAATGGCTTGACAGAGGCTGTCTCCTTAGATGGCTAGAACACAGTCATCGTTTACACTTTTGAGAATACTTTAGAGCCATTTCCTAAGACATGAGGTTGCTTCTGTTTTAGTGAACAAAGGTGATATCATTCAAAAACAATCTTACCAACATATATTTAATTGTCACAAGAATGAGAAAGAACCTTTTCATTAGCTTTCCTACCAGGAACCAAATATCCTACAGTAAGAAATATATAACTGCCTTTTTCGAAAGACGAATATTGTCAGGTGTCATCCAGAACTTGCAACAAGACTGTCAACTCGCTGCCATTCACAAGTGATGGTTTTGTTTGTGAGCAACATGGAAGTTGAAAAAACTACTACTTGTCCCTTTCAAAACTCTGATCAGTGGCTTTTGTTAACTTGTGATGACTTTACTGAAATTGTCCACTCAAATCAGAGAAGAGAACCAGGGGACTTCACAGGTAGTGCTCTATTGGCATACCAGTGCAGGAGCAGAGGTGTACAAATCAACCAAGTGTTAAAGTTGAAGGCTCTGAAATTGATAGGAAAAGATTGCGGGTCACTTTAAGATCAGTTGCAGTCCTTTGCACTAAAGCAGAGCATCATTTCAGGGATAGTCGTGCAGGTCATTCTTTCTAAACATTGAAAAGTTTTATTTTAATCTCTATTTTAATGGTCGCTTGCAAAAAGTAATAAGAATCTTTAAATTTATTTTCTAATTAAGCAAACAAACCTCATTTATATAATGAAGTGACCATTGACCGCTTCTTAGACTTCCATCAAGTGCAGTGATTTAAAGGGGGCTTCAGCCTCAGGCCTATATCTACAAAGAAACTGTTACTTTCTTTCTCAGTGTGTACAGCACAAAGTTATTCATGTCTCCAAGAAAGATACTTTTGGTTCCTCTTGGCATCCTTTGGGAGGAAAGGAATTGAGAAAGACAGGTGAAGAGGTTGAATCAATGGTGAAGTAAAGTTATCACTATAATTTTAAACTAAATGGTTTGAGTTTCTTTTCAACCTTACCTCCATTTTTAGTTTTTTTTATGAGTGTCTCAAAGACAAGGATGCCTCAAGGTTGGCTCTAGAGTAATTGCCAGAACCCAGCTCTGGTTCTGAGAAATGGCAGAAGAGCAATCATCTTAGATGCATTTCCAGACTGTCATGGGATTTTTCAGCAATATTTAAGGCAGATGGATAAAAGAGCAAAACTACTAAACTACAACTTGCATCCCTGATTTTTCTAGGGAAAAATTCACTTTGATGCCACTTTTGACACACTAATTAAGCCACAGCAAAACCCCTTCCTGGCTTCCTAAAACCTAGTTGGGCTGCAGTAGAAGAAAATTACAGAAATGTATTTCCAAAGATCCTTCGGCTTCTCTAAAATATGAAACTAATGTGAAGGTATGGAGTTAATTTAACCTACCCTGGGCAAATGCAGATCTCTATCAGCCTTGAATGGTTAAACCATAGACAAGCCTGCTAATGAGTCTGCTATTCTATTGAGGTTAATGAGCCCTTGAGCATCTGGTGAAGGCACAGACACTTAGCAATTAGCGTCTTTTATTCAAACCAGCTGACAGGCTAGGCAGTAGTTGATTCCCTGCTTTTGTTATATTGTTGCCATAGTACCTAGCGTGCCAACTCTAAGCCTGTGTGCACTGGCTGTGTTGGTTAAGAATGGATTCCTTCACCTTTATGTTGAGCCTTAATGATATGGGCTTTATGGAGTGGATTTGAACCGCAAAGTTTTCTTTCAGGTCTTTATGTCTTGTATGCATGGTCAACAAATCTCAGAAATTAACTCTCCCGCAGAAGAGATCAATTCAATTCAGTTCAGCCACCAAAGATCAAACAGGACAGATAGTGTATTAATATAATAGGCAGTAAAAAACTATTTTTTTCCCTGTTAGCGATACTAAGATATACAAAGACATGCATATTAGAGCATTATTCCTTCCCAGCATTCATTGCTCACAGGATGTGTTGGCCTCTAGAACAGAAAGTACATATAGGAAATGCAGGATTTTAAATTGCCTTTGTGCTGCTGTACCTGAGAAACAATTCATTTGAAAAGAAAGAGTGGGTGAAGAGAAGAAAAGCAAAGTAAAGAAATACTATTATTGCCCCTTAATGGATAAAGAAAATGAGGTACAGAAGGAGGAAACCACATCCTCCTTTTTCAGCTACTTTAGCATCTAACTTGCATGCTCTGAATTGTTCCCTAGAGGATCCTACTTCTTGTCATTGGCTGTACATGGAAATTACCAGCCTTACTTATTACCTTTGGTCTCTAAATTGTAGCTAAGATAAATCACCACAGCAGCCTAAATTAAATGTTATATATAAGCTTCAAACAAGTCAAGGGTTCTGTTCCAGAGTGACAGCTGCTTCCCTTGGGATGACTCTAGTGGCTCTTAATCCTAGTTATTCATCCCACCCTTTTCTCAACATATGAATGTCTCAGCTGGGACACTGCAACTGCAAATCAGGCAGCAACTAAACTATCATACTTCACGGGCTTGTTCAGGTAAACTGGTTTCCCTTAATAAACTAGGCTGACACCTGTAACAATTTAATATTGATATTGTGGTAGAATGCACATAACAACCAAGCCACATTATCTTTGCCCTGGTCTCTGTTGTACCATACAGGTTGCTAACATTCATATAACCTATCAAAGAAGATTCATATATACACAGTTGGAAGCAGACTGAAATAACTTAAAAAAACAGCCCATTTAACAGCAATCTAATTTTCACAGTGACTTAGTAATTCTAGTGGGGGAAATGGACCAAACTTCTGACTCTATACTAAGATTCAGGTATGTATGTGTTTTCCCTGAGAAGCAGACCTCAAACTGCCTTGATGTTTGTTTGAGGAATCTCAGAACTTCTGAAATTGTGCGTCACCTACTAAGCACATTTGAAGTTAAGAGCCAGCATTTGCCTCCATGGTTTAAATTCAAGAATCATCTCAATTTTCAAAAAAGCAAATCTAAAGTACCTGTTTTAAGTAAGTACACATAATGTAACTAAAAGCTAAAAAGGAATATCATTTAGAAGAATATGCAGCTAAAATGTAGCTACCTCCTGGAGTGCTTTAAGCTATCCAAGTAGTACATAAAGAGCATCCTAACTCATCCACTAAAGTAACTTACTGGTCCCAAATCATTGATCATTTATATTATACTTGGGATATTTTTCTCTTCTTTTGGTGTTGTGAAGTGCTTGAATTATGTCTGTCTGCTGTGAAAAACAATTCCTTATAAAACTATACATTTCTTATATATATTCTATACATATATAATATATTATGTGTATATATATAAAATCTTATATACAATCATATATAATCTCCTATATAATCTGTAAATACAGACGTCATCTACCTGGAACAGACGTCATCTACCTGGACTTATGCAAAGCGTTTGACACTGTCCCACAGGACATCCTGGTCTCAAAATTGGAAAGTCAAGGGTTCGATGGATGGACCACTCAGCGGATAAGGAACTGGCTGGATGGCCACACTCAAAGGGTTGTGATCAATGGTTCAATGTCCAATTGGTGGCCAATGATGAGTGGTGTTCCTCAGGGGTCGGTACTGGGACCAGTGCTGTTCAACATCTTTGTTGGAGACATGGACAGTAAGATAGAGTGCACCCTCAGCAAGTTTGCCGACGACACCAACTTCGGTGGCATGGTCAACATGCTGGAGGGATGCCATCCAGAGAGACCTGGACAGGCTTGAGAGGTGGGCTTGTACAAACCGCATGAAGTTCAACCAAGCCAAGTGCAGGGTCCTGCACCTGGGATGTGGCAATCCCAGGCACAAATACAGGCTGGGTGGAGAATGGCTAGAGAGCAGCCCTGTGGAGAAGGACTTGGGGGTGCCGGTGGATGAGAAGCTCAACATGAGCCGGCAATGTGCACTGGCAGCCCAGAAACAGGGCTGCCATCCTGGGCTGCATCAAGAGAAGTGTGGCCAGCAGGTCACGGGAGGGGATTCTACGCCTCTACTCTGCGCTCATGAGACCCCACCTGGAGTGGGGTCTCATGTGTCCAGCTTTGGAGTCCTCAACACAGGAAGGACATGAACCTGTTGAACGGGTTCAGTGGAGGGCCACAAAGATGATCAGAAGGATGGAGCATCTCTCCTATGAAGACAGGCTGAGAGAGCTGGGGTTGTTCAGCCTGGAGAAGAGAAGGCTCCGGGCAGACCTCATAGCAGCCTTCCAATATCTGAAGGGAGCCTACAGGAGAGCTGGAGAGGGACTCTTTGTCAGGAAGTGTAGTGACAGGACAAGGGGTAATGGTTTTAAATTGGAAGAGGGGAGATTTAGATTAGATATTAGGAAGAAATTCTTTACTGTGAGGGAGGTGAGGCACTGAAACAGGTTGCCCAGGGAAGTTGTGGATGCCCCATCCCTGGAAGTGTTTAAGGCCAGGCTGGATGGGGCTTTGAGCAGCCTTCTCTAGTGGAGGTGTCCCTGCCCATGGCAGGGGGGTTGGAACTCAACGATCTCTAAGGTCCCTTCCAACTCTAACCATTCTATGATTCTAAGATGATCCAGGAAACTACCAGGAGGAAGTTTGCATTTTCAAATAGAAAACCTTTGCTCTATTCCTTTATTATTTAGCTCGACTGTAGAGGTCCCCAAGCCTGCCCTCAAATTACCTTCAGGTAAGTCAGGCTGGCCTAATAAAATCAATTTGTTGCCCAGTAACCAATTTAAATTAATCTTCTTTAACTAAAATCTCTATTAAACAGCTCTCAAATTTTGTTTTTCATTGGAAATTGAGTTAACCTTATCTGAAATGACCACAAACAGGTGCTAAATTAGTCCTTCAGCATTTTCTGAGAGCAAACATTTTGAGGTAGGACTGATGTTATATGGTATAAAATACCCCTTTGGGGATTCCCTTTGGGGAGTTCGAATCAGCTGTCTTATCTGTGTCCCCTCCCAACTTCTTGCTCTTCACCAGCTTTATCACTTTGGGGGCAGAGAAAAAGCTTTGGTTCAGTAATAGATAAAACATTGCTGTATTATCAACACTGTTTTATTCACAAATCCAAAACAGCACCATAAGGGCTGCTGTGAAGAATGTTAACTCCATCCCAGTCAGACCCCGTACAGTCAATAAGACTAAAGAGTTTGATCTATATGTAGAATATTAGAATCACAGAATAATTCAGGTTGGAAAAGACCCTTGGAATCATCGAGTCCAACCATCAGCCCTATTCTACAAAGTTCTCCCTACACTGTATCCCCCAACACCACATCTAAACGACTCTTAAACACATTCAGGGATGGTGACTCAACCACCTCCCTGGGCAGCCAATTCCTATGTATACAGAGATATATGTATATAAATGCAACTGCGTACTGTAGTTTCCTAAATAACCGACATTTCTCCTCCCTCCAACAGAGCTATTTTTATGATTTTCTTACAAGTCTCCTAATGTGGGAGCCTTCATTCATAAAGTAGCACAGAACTCACCCAGCCACGCAGGCATAAAAGTCTACCTGCACTATTTCAGATGCAGACCTGAGGCCCAATTTGATGCTATTTTTATCAAGCAAAAAAATATAGATAGGCCATCTGATAGATCAGACAATAAGTACTTCAGGACATGTTTGACTGTAGATGTACACTCACATCTTTTTATTGACATCTGTAAGCATTTCAGTATAAAGACATGGCTTGGGTTCATTTACTTTTTATTTCCAAGCAGCATTAATTACATGCTTTACACTGGTTTTCAGTTCAATTCTTTGACAAAGCACAGAGAATGATTTTAAAGAGGTGACTTGTCTAGACACTGATTGTTTTTGCCATAATTTAAAGTAATGCTTGATCTTGCTGGGATTTTATTTACACTCTCAGTTGGTAACACTTTCTCATAAACATGGACAAAAGTACCCAGTACATTTTTATGATAGTCTGTGATATCTTTTCATTGGTCTTTCAAAATGATGTTCCTATTTCAGAGGCACTTCAGGAGTAAAGCGTTCTGTGAAAGGTGATTTAATCCTCTGTGCTGTCTTGACAGGCCCGTTGCTGGGTTGGTCTGCCCATCATTTAGAAATCTTTCAGATATACTTTGCATTCTTTCAGGTTTAGGAATATTCACTTGATAATAACATTCTTTCAGCTTTGGCTGCCGGGGATGAAAACTAGACTTTCCAAACTGAGGTATGTGCTGATAAATTGGCATTGCAGAATACGCGATCGTATAATCATTTTCATAATGCAGGGGAAATGTTTTCCTTGTTTTCAGCTGTTGGGCATAAGAACAGTGATAGCTCTCTGCATCCTTGTACATCTTTTCCTCTGCAGAGGATATGGTACCTGGAAAGGAAGAAATATTTTGAAGTCCTACAAATTAATATGAGGTATTTTTCTAGAATTCAAAAATCTGATGTGTTTTAGTAAATCACAAATGTAAATCACAAATAATATATTCTCAACAACAGCTGTTTTTTAGCAACCTTATGCTTGGATCAGCAATATCGCACTTAGAATAGGAAGATCTTATGTTCCTACTCTACTAAAAAAGCAATTGATTATATTTACAAATAAGTATGTCTACATTTCTTTGTGCTATTTTGTGTGTGATTTTTCAGGAGATCAGATATATCCAAAAATTATGCTAGGATCCTAGATATTATACTAGGACCCTAGAAGCACCTGTATCAAGCGAGCTGTACTAAACATTTACCTATATAATACATGTGATTCAACACTCAGCAGTTCAATTGTTCATATATATATATATATTTTTTTTTTTACAGTGCACACACATATGACATGCATTTTGCAACATACATGGACAGACATAGATGAAACTTTTCAGGAGTACCTGATGATTTTAACATCTGCATTTTCTGCTGCTCGGCTTCAAGAAACCTTAACAAAGCAATGCTCAGCACTTGCTTACTCTCAAGCCTCTCCCTGGTGTGTCAAACTGAGCATCCAAAACTGAAATACTCAGAAGGCAGTCATTTTGGAGTTTGACAGTGTTTAACATGGGACTGAGCCTAATCCGTGATTTCATCATGTCTGTGTAACATCACAGAGATGTTTAACTGGTGAGTCAGAGACACTGGTGACCGGGGGGTCAGACATCTCTATTTTTCAATCTATTCTTGCCTTTCTTCATCCAGAGTCTTTGGAAAGGAGAAAGATAAGGTTTGTTTCAGTTCGTTGCCTCCATTTATGTCTGGCACTCCAAAACTGAGATGTTAAGTTTTTGCTTTCCAACCTGGTTTTCCATCATCTCTGAAGGTGGCTTCTTTAGCCTTTCTCCACTGGTATCGGAATGACTGTCATTAAATTCGCTATCTCCTCTCCCACTGTCCTTCACACTCAATTGATCTGGAGCTGAATGGGCACTAAAACCAAAAGGAAACCATTAAAACTTTCTTTTCCAGGCACCACGAGAATATGAAGTACAATATTTCCCACTGTTAATTTGGAGAAATAGACATATTTACCTTAAATTGGAAGCAGACTTTTCCTCCAGCTGGAGAGATGAAGGATGAAAAGGAACAAGAACTCTACTCTCCTAGAGGAGAAAAATATCTTTGCTTGTTCCTTTGCATAGATTTAAATATCAGTGTGGCACAAACAAGAGTTTCAGATTAAAAAATAACTGAAGTGCAAGAACTAAAGAAAAGTTCAATAGTAAATGTTAATATGGCACAAACATCTGCATAATACTTAGCTGCAGTATAATCTGTGTATTTACAGGATGTACAAATCCATTTTTCTCAGTTTACAGGTAGAGAAGGTGAAGCACAGAGGAATCAGTCATTTGGGCACTCAGGAACCTCATCACTGGGGCCCTTCTTGGGGTCAGCAGCATCCAGGTCAAGCAGCAGGGAGCTGAGCAGCACATCCTCAGGCATCTCCACCATGACCTAGCTCTGGGCTATTGTCATTGGTGTCGAGGAGGGGGATGTGCACAGTAGCCATGTCGCCGTCCTCGGCCACAAGCTCCAGTGCAGAGAAGAGCTGGTGCTCCCGGTCCAGCAGGGGCTGTCACTCAGGACAGGGATGGAGTAGGGGAGAGGGAAGCATGGCCCAGGGTCAATCAGGCAGGAGCAGTCCTTTGTGAGCTGCTCGTAGCTACTTCTGGCATACCCAGGGCAGACTGTGCCAGCAAGGTATTTAAAGCAAAGAGGGAACAAATGACCAGTCCTTCTCTTCCCCCTCAGCTTGGCTGATGAGCAAGAATCTCTTGGGCAAATCTTACAAGGGTAAAAGACATCAGTTAGTGACAGTACTACCAGCTAAGGACAGAGCTGGAAGAGATTTTCAGAGATACCAAGGAGAAGGGGTTAAAGCTATTTTATGATGTCCTTCCTTCAACTTGTTCCGAGCATACAATGTAATGTGAAGAGCATTTATTTAAAACCCCAGGAAAAGAGAAATACAAGGGTGGTTTTAAAAGCTAGCAGCTCTCTCACCCAACCAAAGAGCATGTACCAGTGGCCTGTTTCTGAGGTCACCATCAAATTCACCCTGTTTAACCTTCTCTTTAGAAAGCAGTAAAAAACTAAGGTCCATGGAAATTGCACAAAAACTGCAGAGAAGTTTAGCCTACTCTGATTTCAGAGAGGACTTTCCTGCTTGTACTGAAACACAAATGCCCGATGACCAATGGGACTGAAGAGATTGGTCACAGCTAGAAAGTGGCAGAAACTTAGTTTTATGAAGTGATGCCAAAAGGAGTTGTGCAGTCCCTCTGTATTCTTCTGGCTGTTTCTGAGTCAGTCTGATTTTATGCACTAGTGCACTTACTGGGAAGCAGTTGCTCTGCTCCACTTGTCGGTCTCTGGTCCTAGCAACAGTGGCAGAATTATCTTTGAACAAATCCTTTTTATAGGAATCATGAATATTTCTTTATCCTATAAGCTCTATACAGAAAATCTCCCATCTGTGAATGATTTGATTTTCCAATATGTCTTTTTTACTTGATAAAGGCAGGAGGGTTCTTTTAGCCCACCAGGGCTGACAACTACTGTAGCATTTCAAGATATGCTTTTGACAATGATGTTTTAGCAATTAGGGGCCAACAGTGCATGACTTATCTCTAGGTCTTACTTTTTCATAATCAAGCCTGAGGTAGCAATGTTGTCTGTTAGCTCTTCTGGGACTTTTTTGATTCTCTCTAGGATCACACTTGCTCTGGGCATCATGTCCCCACAGGCTGACTGCCAGAGGTGCACAATCATCCTGTTATTTTCTTGTGTGTGCTGTGACCGACCATCTCCAAACAAAGCAGCGTGTGCTAATGAAGGACATCTGGATTTTAAAGAATGACATTTTCTGAGGCAAGATCAGTGCTACAGCCGTGAAGTGACAGGCAGGCAAGCGCAAACGCTGTAGATGTGTCCCTTGGGGCATCAGGTGTTGACCTGATGTGGGTGACACACCCTACAGCTTGCCAGCCTTTTAGTCTCCTGTGTGGGTCTCCCAATCAGAGTCCTGCAGAAGACAGACCTGCTGCCTCTCCACCTCGGATGGTCCGGAGAGACCCCAAGAACCACACACCACCACCACCCCCCCCAGGCTGTTGCTGGCTTGCAACACGCACACACAAACGGCTCGCCCTTCCTTTTTTTCTTTAGGACGAATCGGTTCCTGGAGGTGCCTCTAATTCCCCGTTTGAACTACAGAGGGAGCCCGGGGCTCTGCTTTGGAGAGAGCGGAGGGGCGGGCGGTGGATGCGGGGAGCGGCGAGGGGGGGACCCGCACCGGATCGGGAGCGCCGGGACACTGGCCCCGCAGCCACCAGCGGTTATAAACCCAGCCTAGGTGGGACCTACGGCTGCTTTCCTCTCTCCTCTGTGGGGAAAAAAAAAAAAAAGAACAAAAATACCAGGATAAGACCCCCGGGCAGAGCCTGGCAGAAGGAGGTAGAGAGCTGTGAGTATGCAGAGTTATACACCGCAGATTTCCTTGTCTCCTCGAGTCTTCTCCAAGTCTCACTCTGCACATTTCATATTCGCTAGCTCTAATCATGAAACCGTCATTAGCATGTTTTGCGAACAAACGAAACCGCGGGGAGGCTGCTTCAAACTCCCCAAATGTAATGCAGAGAGCGGTGAGGAGGCTGGTTTTAATGGGAGCATAAACTTCCTCAAGACCTTGAAAACTTCTGCTCTTTTACTCCTTTGTTTTCCCTATGAGGTAAACAATTTCTCTTTGATTTTATTCCTGGTGCAGATTCCTGTAAAACCAGAAAACAATTTGCATTTCTCAACTGCCTGCACATTTTGTAGATTTTATGGCAGCATGCAATATGTATGTGCAATAGCTTCAAGATTTAAACACCAGGAACTGAAACCATTAAGAAGGAACTGATATATTTGAGAAATAAATCTGAAGGGTAGAGTTTGCGGGGTTTTAATTTTATAATCATTCCTTGAAACAGAACCAGGGTTAATAATCTAAACTAAAAGCATACAAATGAGGTATGTCTCAATGTCATATTATCTCATATTCTTATTAAAATCTTCAATATTACATTCTTTTGTGATTAGGACCAGAGGGTTCAGCCTGCTAAAAAGAAAGATATCAGGAAAAATACTCATCTCTTTAATAAAGTATATTCCAAGAAGATAATTCAGGTTCACACAGAGCTAAATATGCCGTATATTCAGTACCCTCGTGGCAGGTTAAAATATAGCTGAGATTACTAAAGCGCAGCAGAGTAGGAACAAATCATCTTTATCAATTCAAAGCCATCTTTTCTTTAACTTGATGGAAATTAAGGAAGAATCAGAAGTAATTGATATCTGAACGAGATGCAGAAGATGATTCCTTCAGTTACGTCACCTTCATTTATCTCTAATCTTTTAAGCCTTTTTTACCTAAAGTGCCTTTAAAGACACATGCTAAACCGACAGCATTATAAGGCTACAGCAGGACAATATTTGTTATTCTAATGATTTATAACCAAATACTTCACTTATTAGCAAAGGCTAATACTGGATCCATCAGTCTGAACACAAGTAAATTAGCCATTAACTTTCTGACACCTAGCATAAAACAACCAGTTAGGTCTGGCCATCTAAGTAATTAATTTAGGTTCTCTTTGTGGACACCATGGGGATTATAAGGTAGGCTGAAACTACTCATGTATCTCAGTTGACTAATTTATATTAAGTGCCTATTATTTAGGCTACTGAAGCTAGGGAAAATTAAGCCCCCATCACAATAGCATAGCTATGGTAGGAGCCAGTTCCATGCAGGTACATAGGTGTCTCCCTCCCACTGGCTTCAGTGGGAGATTTCTGAAGGTCTACACCTAGGAGGCTCCTACATAACATTTTTCATCTTTAGGTCATAAATGATTTTACAGAGGAAAACAAGGACTTTATTCCTAATTTATATACGGGGAAACTGAGGCACGAAGAGAAATTAAGTCTGTAAAATTCTGTGAAGATTACAAGAAATTGACTGATCACTCTCCTTGGAAAGGAGAAAACAACCAAAGATCATCCAGGGGAACTGGCATACAAGAGGTCCAAAACAGACCAAGGGGGATGCTGTCAGGGCACAGCCAGCACTATTCCACAGCAGGAGGGGAACTGGGAGTGGAGGGTGGCAGCAAGGCAGACACGGACAGCTTTGTCACTGACAGGGACACTGCCCCTTGATACCCAAGCAGAGCAGGTCTGGGAACCAATGGTCATCCGAGAGCCCAGTGACTACCAGAAAGGTTTACAGTGATGAAGCAGGTCTGAGGGAAGTCAAGGCAGCAAGCCAGGGCCAGGGAAGAAGTTCTGGTGATGCACTGACAAATACTTCTTTGCACTATACATAGGTAAACTGAGGAGCCCCTGTCACATGTTAGTACAGGTGCTGAAAGTTTAGCAAGCTTCAAAAACTGACAGACACAAGAAGAAGAAACTACCCAGAGCGGTTGAACACAGCACTCCCATCTTCAGTGGAGGAAGACCTGGCACTTTGACTTGGTGGAGCCTGAGTGAATGCTTTAAGGAACATCAGTTACGTACTTATCCCAGTTTTATACTCTTCCCTAGGCTCCTGCCATCAGCCACTCTCACCAGTGCACGAATGAACTGGTTTGATCAGGTGGTCAGAACCGTGACACCATACAGCCAGGAGCATGCCCTTTGCATAGCTTGGAGGTGGCTATGAACACCTGCTCGGCTGACCCCATGACTCATGGTCCATTGTACTTGACTCCTTATCTTGTCTTAAAGAGAGAAGCCTCAGAAATACCTACTCTGCAATTGGGCTTCAATTTTTGTGTTTGCAGCATTTCATCCATTCTACCCATTCTATCTCTTTCTAGGGAGGCAGGGTAGTTTTTTTGTTTAGGGCTGTTCTGTCTGCCTCAGGTGATGGCAATCACACACACAAACTGAAATGCTGATATATCTACAGAAAGAAATTGTATGTATCTCTTTTTATACCTAATTAAACCAAGTATTTCTGTAATTATGGCCCTACAATACTACCTGCCTATGAAAATCCATGTAAACTGATCATGATTTCAGCCTGTCTTTTCACATTTATTTTGTCTATATTTTTAGGAGGTGTGTGTGCTCTTTTGTCCCTTCCGAGTCCCTTCTAAATCCATTCATCAGTTGCAACTACATCTGACAGTCAAGTAGAAGTCCCAAAACATTATAGTCTTACAATAAATAAGGACTGGAAGGACAGCTTGAAGGCAAGGGAAAGGTTGCAGCATGGACACCTGCATTACTACACGCCAGAGAATCATCCTGGGAGAAAGCCATTATGAATGCCTTAGCTGCTGGAGAAACTTCAGTTGATGCTCACTCCTTATTAGACCCTAGAGAATCCAACTTCATGGAACAAATCCTTAGGAAAACAGGCTTCATTTGCTCTGCTGATCTTGAAGTTACCTAAATTGCCCATCACTCTTCAAACCTGCCAGGCAACAATCAAAAGTTTGCCTTTGCAGCTTGCTAAACCAAACTTCGGTTGGTGTAATCAGCTTAACTCCACCAGCTGCAGTGGAGTCATGATCCAGTCAGCTCATCTGTCAATGCTCACGGGGATTTGGTCCCAACATACTGGACACTAAGGGAGTGAGAGAGGACTTTTGTTCTGCTTCCCCAGTACCCATGGCTCCACTGCTTTTCTGGTGGCTCCACATTCTTCTGGATCTTTGTCATCTAGCAAGTGTAATCAGGGATTTATTTTTTTTTTCATAGCTTGGCTGATCAAAAGAGATTCTGTGTTTGTAAATAGAGACAAAGATTGTAGAGATTGTTACTAACTGGACATTCTGCTCTACTTTCCACTCACACACAAATTTGAAAAAAGGTCAAAGTTGTCTTCGTCCAGAGAGACATCATTAACACAAATCTCATGGATTTAAGGGGTTTATGTACTGTTTCTTTCTGAAATCGGAGGAAGAAGAGCTGTTAAAAGATACACAAGGTACTCTCATCTGTCTTGCTGCCAAGGCAAGTTAATTTCTACCACATATTTGCTAGTGCAGTGGTACTCAAATGACAGTGCTTGGAGCTGCCTCTGTCACAACCATGAAGCATCAGTCACTCTTTGAGCAGTGACACCTTCTGCTCCTTATAGCCCAGAACAAGGCTCTTCCAGGGTTCCCAGCGGCTATTTCAACCAAGTAAATTAAAAATAACAAGTATTTGTCTGCAATCTGCACAGCTGCTTCTTGTCTTTTTTTGTTGATTTTTTTTTTTTCTTTTTCGGTATAGCTCCAGCCAGGATTAAAACTGGGGATTAACACATATCGTGCAGGACGTAACTTCAGAAAGACCCCAAAATACTACATCAAAGACTACTGCAGGCCACAGAGGGAAATACAATGTTAATAAAATCTTTCACCTGGAAAGTGAGCAAATGCAACATGGAACAACAAACTACTTAAGTGCTATCCCAAAATTACTTTTGGATGTAGCAATGGCACTATGATTTTTTTAAAGAATAATACCTGGAGGAGACTCATGTTTCATCAATGAACATATTAAGCTGGTCATACTCATAGGAAACTAGGACTGGTTTCCTGTGTGTCTTCAAATGCTTGCTGGTTTATTTAAAAATGTTTGTGAGTCCTGAACTTCACATTATTCTTGTTTCTCATTATCAGTTAATTGCCATCATTAATCATTGTTTTCTTGATTAAAAAGTAACAGTCAGTTCAATACCATGTGATATGGATGACTAATCACAACTCAGGAGTAATAAAGAGTTGAAATAAGTGTTCACGAACAAGTTGTCATCTGTAATTTGTCCTCATAAACTAGTTGGCAAATACTTATGCACAATGAATACTTCCATACAAATTAAGATGAGCTTGAAAATGATTTATAAACAGGGAAAAACAGTTGAATTCATCTCATATTTCATTTGCAATAAATAATTTGGACAAATACAGTTATCAGAGGGGGCAGCGGAAGACCTTTATGTAAAGTGAGTATCTACAATGCAAATGAGTTGAAAATCACTTTTGCTATGGCTTTATGCTATCAAAATTTTAAAGTGCCAGGTGCTGATGTAATTTCCCTAGCAAGACTGTTCCGTAATCCTAATAGCATTCCCTCTTCAGAAAGTTTTGTCAGAATTTCCTCTCTCTTAATTAATTTCATTGCTCCTTACACCACTCCCTCTTTTTCTCATAGTCACAGGGTGGGAGATGGACCCTTTCATGCAAACTGTCCTGCCTATTGTTTCACTACACTCAGTTCCACTGGTATTAAATAAGTTTTGAGTACGATTTAGTCATCTGTATTAAGCCATTGTCAGTGGCAATTCAAGATGCCCTCAGATACCTGGGATTCTCAGACAGGGATGGCAAATGAGACATAGAACCTGTGGAGCACTCCTTGGTTGTTGGAGAGGAGCTGGAGACCAAGCATAATACCTTAGGGCTTTTCAAGTGGTAGTGCCCCCCTGCATGGGGGCCATTGATTAGAAGAAGAGATTTTCATTGCCTGTAATGAATCTCGGGCAACCTCACCTGCATGTGGAAATGCCTTAATCTGGAGCTGTACCCAACCCCTAGAATTATGTGACATGAAACTCACCCAAATAGACTGCTATCTCCATGCCATAGTCTTGTTTTTTCACATGACCTGTAAAAGCATTTCATCTTTGTATTTTTACATGTTTTCAGAATTTTCAGTTTCTTTGCATTTACATCTAAATTAGACATCTAAATTCATTGACTATGTGCTTTTTTTATTTTTTCACCAACAAATCACTCTTTATTCCATTTTATCTTCTTCTTGACTATATGTCTACACTCTCAGAGTAATTTTTTTCCTCTAGCCACACACAGCCTGAGCACACTTCCCTTCCCATGCTGGCATAACAAGGTACTGTGAAAACAAGCTATTTATGGAGTCTCTTAGAAAACTAATTAAGCTATTATATAAGAGTATGGGTAACGATGAACCAGATCATACATGGTGCATGTCTTCAAATTAGAAAAGTAATCTTCCAAAGGCTTTCACAAATTAACTGGGCAAAAGGAAATACTTTTGCTGGCATGGAAGCACAGAATAGCCAAGAGTCTACAGCAAGTCAAGAACCCACCTCAGAATTTTTGATTATCTAATAGAAAGTAATCCAATCCAGGTAACTTGGATGCCTCACTTGTACCTACATTTAAATTGCTAGGTGAAGCAGTTTTTCTATGGGAAGTTTCTATGTATGTGCCAATTAAGACCTCTTGAGGGAGAAACCTGTTTTCCCAGGAATAGACAACTCAGTTTGCTGGAGTTGCGATGCCCCTAAAACCTTCAGGGTCATCTGCCTCTGCCCCTGGCATACACAGGACTCTTTAGAAACACCCTGCAGTACAACTGAAATAATAACCTAAATTTTTTGTGTGAATCAGTGCCTGTATAAGGCAAAATGTGTCCCTCCTCTCAGCTGTGTCCCGCAACATTTACTGTTATTTAGAGGGGGCTGTTACCATCTAGGTAGCTAGTGATTTATTATTACATTGGTTTCATTATTTTCACCACAGAAGCAGCAGCTAGTTTCTGCCAGCAGCAGTTAGATTCTGCCAGTAGCAGTTACCAGATTTGTGTTTTTTTTCTTTCTGAGCACGAAAATAAAAGATGTTTTGTTTTGATACATTTACCATTGCAAAAGTGGTATTTAAATAAACAGCCTTGCTCTGACGTTCTGTTCTATAGAGTCCAAACTGATTTTACATTATGGTCTTTATGAGAGGAAAAGTATGTGTGTGTGAGTGTGGGCACAAGTAAGAGTGTGTGAGCGTGTATGTGTAATTTGTCTAGTTACAGATATCCTATGCAAAGCTACCTCCAGCACAGAGATTAGCAATACAATCCGCAGCATAAATCAAGAGACACAAATAGCACAGAAACCATCTTGCCCACCTTGAGTAGCTGCTACAGATGATCTTTTTGTAGGCCTACAAATTACTCAAGTGTCTCTAAGGGGATGAGCTATATCATCTTTTACTATTAGCTATTATTGTTACATGCCTGAAGTGATAGAGTAGCGTGCTTCTATTTCAATTACTCAGGTTTCTTTAGTGGATATGGATTGAGCTGATTTTACCCTATAAGAACAAATGCTGTTATTACATTTAATGATTAAAATCCTGCTTGCACTCAGCTAAAATATAAATCAGTAGTTTGGAAGAACAGGCTTCAAGCTAAACAAAATTGCTTTGGGAGACCAAATAACTCAGGGAATTACCAATGGGCTATTCAGGCTTTCACCTCTATAGCAGGTCACTAATTGGATCTAGACCAGGCTCATAGTAGTGACCTGAATTTGGAACCAAAATTATTATGTTTGCTGTGCAGCCTTCAGTGCCTAGTGGTCTCCATCCAATTCCTAGAAAGTATGTGCATTGGGATGGGCATGACAGGGAATGACTCACCCAGCCATGTTAGTTAGCATAGTCTGAGATGTGTCATATTTTGGAGATGCCTATTTCTCTCCATTAAATAGAGAAAGCATCTGGATTACTAGCCCGGAGTTAAACTATTTATTTTTAGATATATGAAATTACAGAAAGGTACAGAGTAGCTGGTTGATATGGGAAATTTTGTCATATGCAGAAGTTGGATAAATATATTTTTCCTAAATTTCTAGTGCTCAAAATTCAAAAACTCATTTCATAATATGAAAAAAACCCCAACTGCATACGTACAAAAAACAGTAATACTGATATTCTCCTTGTCTTACCATGAAAAATAAATCTGAATGCTAGTAGGATGCTAATAATATCAGACACAGCCTTTAGTTTTCATTTTACTTTTAGGCTACATTTCAAAAATCCAACGATTCAGGGTGGAGTTGAGGGCAGAATATGCCCCTTCAATATGAGAAATACATTTACAGCAGGAGGCCGGTTGGGCTATAATACTAAGAATTTATTACTTCTTTATCTGTTTTATCAGCTGATATGTCCTATTTTCCTCCTTCAATTCAGTACAGACTCATGAGTCAGGAAGAGCCCTGCAGGACTATTTTATCCCAGGGGAATGCCAGGATTTCATATCATATCTCTTTAAGCTCCTTTTGATTATAATTGCTTCGTGATTTCATGCAAGACTTCAGCTCTAGTCTGTATTGTTCATCATATAAAGTTTTACTGGAACTAGCCAACTGTTTTGCTGTGGGGTTTGGTTTTGTGTTTTGGTTTTTTTTAAACTATCAGCTATCAATAGCTTTGCTTGAAAGCTTGCATCTTGGATACACACACATTTCATACTGTTTCAAAGTGGTTCACTGGGTATTCTGAGTTCTCAGGGTGAGAAGGGGGCAAATATCCATTGAATGATACTTAAGTGGGAAACATTTGGTCAATGGCTCGTTTCCTCTCCACAGTCTAAGTCTGCTACTTTTCCCTGCCAGATGGTGTGTGAGATTTATTTCTGAGCTTCTAGACAGAGACGAGGCATTTGAGCTGCTTTGAGGCCACATTTCTTCTCCAAAACTCTGCTAAACAAGGATTTCAGAAGTCTCTGTTGTAAATTTTGAAGTGGAAATCTTTTAGAATTCAGTTTGCTCCATGTTTGCAGAGGAGTTTTTCAGTTGTCTTCCCAACCAAAACAACTTAAAGGCACAAAACCAGAAAAAAAGAACACATTGCAGGGTATAAGCAAACACACACTCACACACTCAAAATTCAGAAGCTGAATTGTGCGTAGATATTTACTTCTGATTGAAGAGGTCCAGCTATAGGCAGCATCCTGTTCTAAATAAATACAGCAAGACAATGCAGCTCTGCACAAACATGCCAAACTTTCCTCAGGACTTCTGACAGCAGGCAGCCAATTACTTTGAAAAGAATGGGTTCTGTCTCATGACTGCGGCAACTCAAATGCATCTCCCTTGATCCCAACATCAAGGTAGAGCTTTGTATTTCCGATATTTTAATTCAATACAAAGTAGCAATTTCAATATTATTTATTTTTTTTTATGGTGGATAGCAGCTTGTTGGGTTTTTCTGCAATCAGATGTAACAGCAGCAGGGTTAAAAAAGTTGTATAAATAATAGATGGTTTCTCTCACATAAAGAGGGATCTGCCAATTCTTGCCCTCCTTTTAATTTGGGAATGGAATATCATTTAAAAGATGACAGATTCTTTCCCATCAAGTCAGAGAAGAAGGAAGCCTCCAGAAGAACAATGGCTGATGCCACAGCATGACTATCTGACAGGCTTGAAAAGCGCCTGTAAAGTTGCCAACACAACAAGCCTTTTATCTTCGATGATAGTATTTGAAGCTTGTGATTTTCATCCAAGGAATAGGAGGCGGTATATGATGTCCTCCCACCACCTCTTTTCTTACTGTTTTAATTACCATTATTTTAAAAAATATAAATATTCACCAAATAGACATCCCTTTTTTTTTTAAATTCCTATAAGTGAGTTACGGGAATATCTTCACTACGCTGCTGAACTTGGCTTTATTCCTAACATAAAAATACATAGCTCTTTTTAAACTTATTTGCCTGTATGTTCATTTTTCTGAGTAAATAGGTAGCCTTACATGCAATTAAATTTCTTTGGAAGTTTACTCACAGGCCCGTTCGAATACTGGGAAGACTTGCTACATGTAATAATACAGCCGACGTCTTCTTTCTACATGACAATCATGGGGCTTTCCTGAGCAGGCCTTCAGCACTCAGGGGGGCGTGCTCAAAACCCAATTAAAACCTGGAGTCTGGTTAATTAAAATTCTCCCTCTCCTCCTGTGTGAGCAACAGGCCAATGTCGGAAGACCATACTTGTGTGCGTTCAAGTCGGGCCCCTTCAGAGTGCAAGGCTCAGTGGTGGCATGGCCAAGTGCCTCGCTCCCATCAGATGCATCAAGGTGCTTAGGTTCCCTTTGAGTAAAAGAAGAGATGATTTTGTTCCCACACTGTAGCCTGTCATGACAGACAAAGCCAAAGGGAAGGATGCATTTGAAGCATTGCTCCTTGCTTAGACTAGAGCACTTATCTCAGACACAGCTATCAGCATGCAAATCAGAGCCTCAAACCTGATCCTGGCTTAATCTTTTGGATTTCCCTTAAGGAGAAGGCTTCCGCAACAGCCCTCTCTTGCACAACCTCTTATCCAGGAAATGGTAAAGCCAAGTTCAGTGTCTTCCTCAGACTAACGGGGTTTGAATTTACGCCCCCCAGAAACACTGGAGGTTGCACAAGCTGCCATCTGTAGGCTCACCTGGGTAGAAAGATGCCTCCAGATCTGTTCAAGCTGAATTTTTGTGCAGCCAGGCGTGTGAATTCATGTGACTCAAGGGAAGAAGAGTAAAAGATCCTGATTCTGTACCTGGGAATGGGGACAACTGTGTATCCAGCCACAGTTACAGGATACTGTGTGCATATCCTACCCTACATCAGCAGAGGAGAGGAAAAAATCATCCAGGGAAAAGAAAGAAGTGTTTCCATCCCGTGTTGAGGCCCCTAATGTCTGAGCTGGAAATCTGTCTCGCTACTTCTGACCCCGTAAGTTTTTCACCCCTGCTTTAAACAGGAAGGATGTAGGGGATCTTCTTAAGAATATGCCTTTGACTTAGATATCCTTCTTAGCTGCGCAATCCTCCATCTTAATCTGAACATTAATTTAAATCCTTGGTCTTCCACTTCCTGACCAAATGCTCCACATGTATGGGTGTACTGTATAAATGACCATTAACTCCACAAGTTCTTAACTGAAATCAGTGTCATCCAAACAACTTCATCTTGGACCAAGCATGCTCAGTGATTAGATCTTATGAGAGATGGTATACGTGCTTTCACAGGTGGTCTAAGGCAATATAAAGCCACATTGGTCTCACAAATAGTGTGCCCCACATTTCTCCTCTTTAGCATTCAGGTGGCCATATGGTTATCATCTTGCCAATGGAGTGGACTGTACAGCCACATAAATGCTTCTGCTTGCGCAGGGAAGGCATGGGATCATGTGGCTAGAATTGGAGGGGGAAGGAGTAGGAAAAGACTTCCTCTTGTGTCACTCAGATTGGCTTAAATTGCCTGTGGCGTGTAATTTGCTATTAGCCAACAATTATAACCTCCATCATAAGAAGTAGGCACCAAGGGAGTCTGCTCCAAAATATCAGTGATGCTCTGGGACATAAGCAGGAACTTTTCAATCAAGCCCAAGGAGCTTAGAAGGGGTTTTCTCTGATCATTGTCCTTTATTTGGTCTTCCTACATGGTATTTTAAGCGCCTGGAGCTGTTGTCTTGAATTTGAATCCTCTGTGGAATGAGGAGAGTTAAACGGGATTATTGGCACAGTTCGTGCGTGGCAGTATGCTGCGCTATCCAGGCAACAGGGAAAATATGTGAAATATTCCCTTTCCAACATTAAAAGTAACACTTCTCAGGATTATCTGTGATTTCTTTTACAAGAACATAAGAAGAGCATCACTGAGTTAGACCAAACCCATGTTTAACCTAGTTCTTGTTTTTGACAACAACCAATAGCAGAGGCTTTGAGAAAGACATTAGGAGAGAAAGAAAAAGCACATTAATAGCAAACCTTCCCTGCTTCCTGTTGTCAGCAGCTTAAGGTCTTCCTCAGCCACAGGTTATATCGGACCCTCATCTTTAATAGATCTTTCTATTACGGCTTCAGTAGGCTGCAATAGATATTTTCCCCTTGAATCTGTCATCATTGTCGTCCCCCCGCCTCCATCTTATTTAAGTCTGGGCTCTCCCAGTATCCTGTGACAATGAGTTCCATAATTTAATGGTGTGAAAATACTTAATTTCCTTAAATTTCCCAGGAAACTTCACTGGGTGCCCCTACACTTGTGTTACACTAAATAATTATCCTCTATTCGCTTTTTCTGTAGTGTTTGTGTTTTTCTGCACCCTTTTTCCCAGCCAGCCCCTCCCCCAACGGCACTACCTCATTTGATAAAACAGCCAGGCCAGACTTTTGTCTACTGCTGATTACTCCTGTGAATGTTTTCTACTCTCACTTTTTGTTGGCCAGGGGTGATGGTAAACAAGGAAGGAAAAGGAGGAAGGAGAAACATAAATTATCTATAACTGAATCCTCACAATCAAGAGCCCTACCCATTAAGCTGCAAACTCAGCCCTTTCTTTTCTGCTCTCTTTCTAGTCCCGTAACTCTTAGACAGAATTGCTATAGATGCCAGAGGATTTACCTCTTCATTTCTCTCCAATTCCCTGATGGCCTACTTGTAGCTTTGCCTGGGATCCTCCTTCAGAATGAAACAACTTGTTTTCTACTACACTTCTTTCCTCCTCCTCTTAACCCTCCTGGTTAAGAACTCCGTAGTAGTAGTATAGGCGAGGCTGCATCAAGTTCAGTCCTCCAGTACCATTTTAGATGGCTCCAGCTACCTCCATCTCTTTATTTTAGATACTTCATACCAGAGCTACAATGAGTCCAGAAGAGCCTGAAGGCCAGCAGAGAGGTGGCTCGCCCTGAGCAGTATGACTGCAGGACATTGATGCTGGCTTTGTCCTGTGCATAGACACTGCTGTATCCTCAGTTCAGGAGGAGATAGAGCTCTCCAGGAGCACTGACTACCACTGTTTTCTATGAGGCAACACAGATGTGAATCTCTGAAAGAGAAGACTGAGTCCAAGCCTGAGATTAGTGCTCCAGTCTCAATGTTATTTCTCTGAGCTCTGCATTTTGTGCGAAGCCCATCGCACCAACCGGATGGCTCAGATCATGTCAGCCAGGCCAGACACAGGAATGCAACTTCATTAACAAATCCTAGATAGGCTGAGGCAGGAGTTGGACACTCAGACCCTTGGGTCACCTGGGGAAGCAGAATTTAAACCACTGAGTAAAACAAGGGAGCTCACAGCTTCTCAGATGGGTGAACAAACTGAGGAGGAGATTGAGGGACAGTTGAATCCCTCTGTCAAGAGATCAGTGCTAATAGTCCAAGGGGCATTTTAGGTTTCTAACTGCTATTTATTTCCTTTTCCTAGAAACTCTAGTCAACTTAGGGTTGGACTTATACAAAGGGGAGAGAGGTATATATGCTTATGTGTACTCAATTACTATGCATTTAAACCTATTGAATATGCATTTTATATTTGTGTGCATGTGATGCATGTACATGTATAAGTATATATGTGTATGCATATATCCTGTGGTATATATGCATATATACATTAATATATATATGCATGAATAGAATATACTTTCTCACTTGGGTATCTAAGGCAACATTTTCTGAAAGAAAATTATGTGCCAAAATCCCGTGAAGTTGCCGGTCTCACTCCCCTTGACTTCCCTAGAAACTCAAGGCTCAGCCAACAAATCTGGTCAAAAACCCCTCTAATATTCCATTCACATGACCTCCAGCCACATCTTCATGAAGTTATCATCTGTACCTTTTCATTGTTCTTCTATTTTCTCTTTTTTTCCCCACTTTTTCTTGAATTTCTCTACAGATATTTTTGTAAGCTATTATTACTCCTCATTTCTTATCCAGGCTGTTCTTCATGTTTTCTACAGAACATCCGCATTTGTGTTCCCGATTTCCACCCAACAGTGGCAATTTGGGTATAAACACTGAAAGGACAATCAGAGAAAGGAAAATAGAAAATTGCACAAATGAGAGGAGATGTTATCTACATCATCTACCCTGGGTGTCTCACTGCAGTTGTCTAAGCTACGGACTTCATCTCCTCATGCCTTGGAGTCAGTGGACAGAATTAAACTCCTCCCTGAGGGAATTCAGGACATTGGCTCTGGAAGAGCCTACCTCTCTATTTTCCACATGTACAATACCTGCAGAGCTGCACCACTTCACTCAGACACCTACAGTGAGATGCATAAAACAGAGTTTGACATTTTTTAGCTGTCTTGATGACAGTAACTTTCGTTCTGAACTGAAAATCCTAGGCTGAAAACAGGTTTAATTAAAACAGTGCAAGCTTGTGTCTAAACCAGCCCTTAGGCACCTTCACAGAGTCATATAAATCAGAGCCATACAAGACACGTTATGTTCCTGAATGCATCTGCCTGTCAGAGTGAGCCCGCCCATGCAGGATATCTTGTAGCATTTTATTCAGCCTAGTTTTAAAAGCCCAAATCATTCCGCCATTTATTCCATCTTGCACAATACACTCAGAGCAAATGCCCTGACTACTTATGGTCATTTAAAAACCCTACAACACTTAACATAAAATTTGCTACCAGCAGTGTCCTCCTCAATTTACAAATGAGATAATTGCAACACTATTTAAATTCTCTTTACAGTTTCATCTGGGTGCAGTGCTTTTCTTTATTACTGGTGCTAAGATTTTATAATAACACTTTGAATTTAGGTGCGGCTGTTTGTCACAGAAATCTAAATATATTGCCTAGGGAAATAGGCAGTATCACTCCTTTCTTAAGGAGTGGAGCACTGCTGCCATGACAGTGAGGAGCTAGAACTGAGTATCAAGTCAGCAGGACAGTTAGGATTTTATTTGCTCTACCTGGACTCCAAGATGTGCCCTAGATCACATTATAATGGACATTATAAAGCAGCACCCACTGCCATGGTAGCATAAAGTCATGAATAACTTTAACAATTCCCACAGGAAGACCAATAACATGGAACAGATGGGAGAGGACAGACATGAAGTTTTCTTTAAATTCTTCTTTTGGGGTAACATGTCAGAGCTGTCCTCCCCACCCCCAAAGAAACAGCACGATCAGCTCTCCACCATCAGACACCCAACAGCCACTTGGCTCCCAGGAAATCTGCCAGGGGCTGGGGTCATCTTACAGGTAGATTTGGGTTCCTCTACAGCTTCCTGATCTCCTTCCCCTTTCACTGCCACTCAAAAACATACAGGGGAAAAAAAATAACACAGAAACCAAGGAAAGTAGAAATGCCATAAGACACTTCAACAGGTGCAAGTTCCAAAAGATGGAGAGGTTCTCTGCACAGAAACTGGTGTAAATTCATGCAATTTACACCATCAGTCTCCTGAGTAGACCACACACATGGGCACATTCGTAGCTCTATAAAAATCGGTTCTACAGGGCCAAACTGGACATATTACTTACCTCACAAGGGTGCCACAAGGTTTAACTAATTTCCATTTGGAAAAGCAAACTTTGGAAAAGCAGCAGTGGAAAAAAAATAGCACTGTTACCACTAGAAAATAAAAGATTGCTCTGAAAAAACATGGATGTGAAAAGAGCACATAATGCCTCTGCCATTTATCCTCTTCTCTGTCTTCCTCTTTTTCAAGAAGCAGGTGCCCAAACAGATTTGCTCATGCACTTAGATTCCATGTTTCTTTTCAAAATGCTCATCATCGGGCAAAAAGAGAAAAAAAAAAAAACCAAACAAAATAATAAAGAGGAAAGAAACCGCACCTAGACTTCTGCAAGGCACTCACAAAAGGGTGACTTTGATAGTCAGAGAGGGGATGCCAGAGGGGATATTTTTTTTAAATAAATAAAAAATAAAAAGGTAGGATGTACTTCACAGTAGGGCTTCTGATAAAAATGGAGGCTGCAAAGTCAGAAAGGGATTAAAGGTTGCCATTTTGGCATGTCCCACAGCACTGAACTAGCACAGAAGCTGTCTCACTTGCAAATGCTCAGAGAGGAAATATTTTTTGCAAATAAACAGTCTTCAAGCCATGACTTAAGACAGTGTGCAAGAATGCGTATGTTAGAGTGCAGTCACTCCAAATTTTGCTTTATTTGCATTGTAGCATATTGTGACCTACATTAAATGGTTTCCATGCACTGACCGCAAAACAAGCGGGCTCAAATAACACAGCCCAGCATGGGGACAGCTCCATTTCATTAAGAGAACAGTGCAAAACGCATGCTACAGCTTTGCTGTTTGCCATTTTGGAACAACAATATACACCTGTGGCAGTACAGGCACCCCTGGGCAATATTAGCTGGATACTGCAGCAGCGTAAGAGGGGTTAGAGCTCTGTACTCATGCCTAAAGTCCTCATCTCAGCTAATCACCCTCCCAAAAATGAGACGGTGGCCATATGGGGCATATCAGATGCTAGTGCCCTGCTTAAGTGTCTCCAGTGCTTCTGTTCCCCATGAGAGCTTACCGGCGGAGCTGAAATACCGGAGCCCATGTGGGCCCTGCGTCCAGTGTGATCAAACATACACAGTGCTGCACATGGGGTGACAAACCTCTGTACCTAAGCTGGCTTCCATGGCCCCAGCCCAAAAGTGTCTGGGGAAGGAAAAAAAAAAAAACTATTAACACCTTCAACAGATAACGGAGAGTATGTAGCAATAACAGCAACATCAGATGCTTCCTTTTTCCATAGGAAGGCTGCAAAACCTGAATTGTAAATCCCAGTTTTACAGAAAAGGACCTGAAATGGCTAAAGCTAATTGATTTTCCTGCACTGTAGCATGGATATACTAAAACTGAAATATAGTCTTTATTATGTTTTTTTATAATGGAAAGAAATAAAAAATAAGAGGCTGTGGACATGAATATATAGAGAATAAACTGCGTATATATCTCACAGGCACACACAAACAAATGAGCAGAAAATAAGCTTGTATAAGAAGAAATGACTGTGTAAATTTAGAAAATGCCAGCTCTAAAATTCCTCCTGTGACCTCCTAGCACTCTTAGGATACAGTCTTCCATTGCAACAGAAAATGCTAGATTTTTCTCAGATGTGAACAAAGACTCTAACTAGGGGCAAATATAGCTATAAATACCAGATATATGCAAAGGCACAGAGTAATATTACATGAATAAGCTTAATAACAACTCTGGTTATTCCTAAATACTGACCTTGCAATCTTATTGTTCTTTAAATGTGTGCATTAAATACAAACAGGATCACTTTCTGTATTTACACAAATGTACTTACCACATTTCTAGGATAAGTATCTTTTGGGGTAGATTGGAAATACAAGGTCACTGGCAGTTATGTGATACATAGAAAATTGTTCAGCTGTGTTATTTATCTATGCATAGAGATCCAAAAGTCTCCTAAATGTGATCTGTGGGAGAGTTTGGGTCACTTGTTTTATGCAAATGGTCCATCTGACATGACCCGTATCACTCAGGGTACCATATGTGGGGTATGCTCCGAGGGCTTGGATCAGATGTTATCAAGCCCTCATGTTCAGTTTGCTTCTGCAAGGTAAAAACAAACACCAGCATGTCCATTTGGACTCAGCTGTGGTATTTCTACTCACCACATCGGCTCCAGGTAGCCATCGTAATTAGCAGCCTCATGAAGCTTATGCAGCATTTGGCTTCCTCCTGCCTGTCTGCCCCTGAGCAAATGGAAGGGCATTTGGTGCGAGTGAAGCAGACGGGGAGCAGCTGGGAGAGGTGTTTGCATTACCACCTTCACACAAAGGCTCCAAGCGGCTTTTTTCCACCCTACCAGCTCAGTTTACGTGATGACACTGGACCAGATACAGAGCATCTGCATGAATACGACAGCCATAACCAGCTCCTCTCTGCAGAATCCAGTCTCCCACACTACCATGCTCTGGACATCATCTGCAACACCACACATTTTGATTTTACAAGTTTGCCATTTCTGACCCTCAAAAAGGATTGATTCAAGCTCACTGTAATCCTGGGGAAACTCCTCGTCTTCTGTTGATGCTTTTTCCTCTGCCATCGTAGATGGGCAGCGGAGACCTGGGATCTACATAGTGTTGTCCTTCAGGCAAGGAAAATGAGAAAGGTATCAGTAAACCCTGTACAATCAAAGCCTCTGGAGACTGACTGCACCCTTTCAATGGTCCAGTCTTTCTGCTGTTCATTATAGCAATCAACTGTTCTCCTTGTTCACCAAGTAGAAAATAACAAGAAAGACTTTTAATTTGTAGCAAAGATGATTTAATTTCATATTTAAGAAGGTGTTGCAAATGAAAAAGTAGTTTCACATTGGAGTTTGCTGCGTGGGGTGGTTGTGAAATCTAGGGTTTATAACGGCTAAGCAAGTGAGGGTTGAGAGAGTGGCAATAAACAATCTTTTGAGGACCTTTCCAGCCAAACATGTCTATCATTTTATCGTCTTCCTATCTGTGAGCTTTGTCTGTTGAGCTGATCCCGATGAATTCAGAATGAAGTTTCAGCTGTGACACCACCCACCTCTTGTTCCACAGTACATTTGAGAACAGAATCCAACCCAATTCAAAGTCACCACTAAAATAAAGCATCTATCTCCTACGCAACGTCAATGCAAAGAGAAGAAATTCCTAATGAATGTCTCCAAACCCTCAGGGGATGTCAGAAACAACGATGGTAGCTCACTTTCCTTCCAAGCCCACATAAAACTCAGAGGCTATGGCTCTGCAGGGAAACAGGATGGATAGATCTGTTTAACAAGGACAAGCAGGCAGTGGAAGGTAGCAAGTAGGGACCAAGATATGCTTGTGGCAATGCAATTTGTGAGAAGTCTGTGCTGTCAGGAGCTTGAAGAACAGCATATGGGGACAGCTTCTCCACAATGCTCTGAGAACCGGAGGGTTAATCAGAAGACCAGTTGCAGCT
Organism: Limosa lapponica baueri; assembly: GCA_002844005.1. Lineage (NCBI taxonomy): Eukaryota > Metazoa > Chordata > Aves > Charadriiformes > Scolopacidae > Limosa > Limosa lapponica. The sequence goes on from KZ505729.1 coordinate 1,072,078, forward strand.
GGTCAGCTATTCACTGAGCTTTGCATGCATGATAGTTTGGAACAGCTTTTCTGATTACAAAATCCACTGTTAACTTTCACCAGATAATTTTACAGCAGCATCCCAAACACCACATGGAACAAATCCAGCACAGCCATACCAAAATATTTTTTCACATAAAAAGGCTCCATCTCCCTCATAAATTTCTTCCCACCATCACCACAAAACTCACAACTCCTGATTCTAGAAGGATGCAGAAGCAACTGCAATCAAGAGACTGTAGATATGCTTGGTCTTGTTTGGCACAGCACACTCAAGGATGAGCACTCTTGCTACGATGTTGACCTTGAACGGCAAAGAAAATTTCATATTGAAATATTTTACTATTTATACAGATAAACACTTAATGGCTAAGGTGAGAATGACACTAGAACTACAGGCCTCCTGTCTCCAGCAGTAACGTGAGAATCTGGATAATCCTGCAACATGGCTTCAAGGTGTACAATAGATTTAAATTTAATAGCTGTGCATCATTGCTTGTATAAACCACAGGAGTAAATAAAACATTTTTTTTCCCTCTTATCTCAAAAGCCAAATTACTTCCCCACAACTATCCTATCGCTTAAAGCTACACCTTCCTTGCAAATTCTATATGCCCTCAAGCTTCTTACTCTCTCCAACCACTGTGTGATTCCTCAGGAATGTCTCTGTCCCCATATTTCTTCAACACTGCCCCAAGGTAGACTAATTATTTTTCCTCAAAGCACATAAAGACATAATGATGGCTTTACTATATCCAGAAGTGGTGCTGCAATTTCTCTGTACTTTCCAGAATGTTATTAATAAAAACACGTGCTTCTTCTGCAACCATTATGCCCCTGGCTCCTGCCTGTGCTTCAGCCCACTGTGGTGACAGGTTGATCTAGATACCATTCCCAGGAAGATGAAAGAACAAGAAGTTGCAAAATGGAGCTATGAAAAAAACGGAGTGTGTAGAATACCTTCTCATGAGGAAGAAGGATCCTTCCCTCCCCTGCAAAACCAGGCCATGAAAGAGGCTGGTATAGACCAATTAGATACGAGGATCTGGGCCCTAAAAGGAAATTTCATTGAGATTTTTAGATCCTTAAAGTGATATCTGAAATTTCAGAAGTTTTTGTGATGACAGTGAGTCCTTGCAGACTAAGGAAGAGTGAGGTTTCCAGCAACTGGGATTGTCAGGCAGAGCTGAGTTGGCAGGAGTAACTGGTTCCACCACAGATTTGTTGACTGCACATCAAGCCCGTAACATCAAAGCCAAGGTCAAGCCAGTAGATCAAGTCAGGATCAGCAAAATATAGGGACTACAGTTTAGCTAAAGCAAGGATATAGGGAAAGGATTGAGCTTAAATCATAGGATCCCAGGATAATTCAGTTTGGGAGGTACCTCCTCCAAGTAGGGTCAGCTATGGTGTCAGAGCAGGTTGCTTGGGACTTTATCCAGTCAAATCATGAAAACTCCCAGGAATGGAAACTGGACAGTCTCCCAGTAAATGTCTTTCACTTCTAAACTGTCCTTATGGGGGAAAAATTCCTCCTTATATCCAGTCTGAACCCATTTTGTTTCACTGTAAGCCTGTTGTCTCTCATCTTGCCCCCACACACCGCTATAAAGAGCTCTGGCTCTGTCTTCTCAGTGCTTTTCATAGGTTCTGGGGGCTGCTGTGAGGTCCATCTTATCTCCAGGTTAAACATGCTCTGCTCTCTTGGCCTGTCCTCAAAGGGCAAGTGCTTTGGCACCTGACCATCATGGTGGCCCTGCTGAACTCACTCCAGTTTGACAATTACTTGCTTGTACTCTAGTCCCGAAACTGGTTGCTATATCTAGATATTGTCTATTGAGTGCCAGGTTGAGGGACACGGTCACTTCTCTCAGTTTACTGGCTGTGTTCCTTGTCATACAGCCTAGGAAGTTTTTACCCTTCTGTGCTGCAGGGCTCACATGCAGTTTGCCGTCTACCAAATCCGCCTTTCATAAGGTTTCTGTCATCCCATTCCTCCAGCCTGTATCACTCTATCTGTCTGGCAGCTCTGCCCTTGAGTGTATTGACTGGTGCCCCCCCAGTTTAGTGTCGTCTGCAGACTTGATGAGTCCATCACCTCCTCTGGGTCATTGATAAAGATGTTACATAGGTCAGGTCTTGGGATAGAACATTGATAAACCTCACTGCATATGTGGTGGTACAAAGAAAAGCTGCATGGGTCAAGGAACTCTGAGCACTTCCTGTAGACAATCCCCAGCTTGAAGAATTGAGGAACTGACTGACAACCGAATGATGGACAAAGAAGAAAAACAGGATTAAAGCAAGACAAGAAAAGAAAAAAGCAGAGAGGGGACAACAGCCAAACCTAAGAGTGAAGAGAAGAGGTAAGAAATAAAGAAGCAGAATGTGTGCTTGAAGAGAGAGTCATCCAGGACCAATAGAAACCCACCCACCATGTTCAGAGTGTTTTGTACTATACCTGACTCAGTTAGCATTAACTCAGTGCATATTTGACTGTCATCAATGATTAAGGATAGATGTGATTGCCAAGCAGAATTTCTTACTTTTTCCTGAAAACACTAGTGAATTTCATTTGAAGGTCACCATTTGAATATTGACAAAATGGTATAACAGTAAAAGATTTATAAACATAAATGTAATGGTCTTGTATATACAACCCCATGTACTCACATAGAGGCTGACAGAATATTTCATCCTGAAGAGCAGGAACAAATCCTCCACTGGTCTCACATCCATATAAGCCATTTTTATTTCATTGACTTTATAAATGTCTAAGTTTGGGTGAGCTCATCATTTGAGACTTCTTTTACAGTCAGTAGACAGAAATGAACACATCCAGAGAGTGATTTATTAGAACAGTCTTAAATGCCGAATTTCCTCTGGAGATTTCAATTTCTCCCTTTAGTTTCAATGAAAGGAAGGTCATGTGTCTAGCTCAGACTTAGTTGCCTAACTCAGGGCAGAAAGCAGTAATCCTTCCTCCTGTAATTACACAGGCCATTGGGGATCCCACCTGAATCTTTCTTAGAACAGCTGATCCTTGTGGGAACAAGATTTTTATTGCATAAGACTGTAATAGGATCTAAATCAGCCTGTCTGCTTTTTCTCATTGCTTTTTGGTTGACAGACACTGTTTTAAAAGATTAAGTCTTAGAGACAGCGAGGGAAAACTTGAGGGAAGATGTTGTTGTGCAAGCAGCATGTTTAGAAAATTAATGCCACAGATTTCACTATGGCCAAAAAAATATCTCTGACTCTTCATGTCATAGCACCAACCTGCTTCAGTCACAAGCTGCATACTCTAGTTGTAATGCATGTAGGAAGGCATAGGCATTGAAATCACTCCAGAGCCACTCTGACATGATTTTAACTCATTTTTTATTCTGTGTCAGAAGCACCCACACAGATTGTAGCGTACAGGAGCTCTAGGGAAACAAGTAGTGTACTGCCGTCTTGGGAACAGCAGGATTCCCAGAAAAAGGATTCACTTGACCGTGTCTAGAGATCTACTGTAGACATCCCAACATCTCAACTAGACTTCTTTTGTAGTCAATGAAGAGAAAGAGATATTTTCAGGGGAATTTCTGAATTCACAAAGAAGCAGACATTTAATGCTCAAGTCAGTTGCACACATACAGGCATCTAGAGCCATTTCAGGTGTTGTAGGGTACCGGTAGTATCTACATAGGGCTGTCAGATATGGCAAAGGACCTATGCCCTTCTGGAGTAAGAGCTAGTAAGCCAAGTGGGAGACCAAGAGCATCTCAAACTACAATAAGTACCACACTAATGTAAGCAGTGAATTGGACATTTACATAGCAGGGATGGAATTCAGGTCCAGAGCAGAGAAGCATATTAGATATGTGAAATCAACTGATCACATGTAGGTGTTTCTTTTAGAATGAGACTATTAGCTCTCCAGAGTCTACTGCATTGACTAGATCTTCATCAACTGTAATGGAAGCTTATGGACATCTCGATTTCGTGCAGACACATAAATTTCAATATCTGAATGTGGCATTAAGTCCCACTCAGAGTGACATTCAGCTGCCTAAATGCCATAAAAGATGCCATAGGACCTCCAGCTGCTCGAGAAGGACATGTGCCTTTCATAAGTTATGCATCCAGTCAGACCCATATGGCTGTCTGAGATTTCTTCAGGCACCTCAGACTGCACTAGTGACCTCTGTTTTAACAACTGAGTTGAACTTGTTGCAAATTAATGGGATGGTTTCCAACCCCAGGGTTCACATCAGCAGAATGCCAATGCTGTTTCACATCCCTCACAATAAGTGATGCACCTACGCTATGTGAACAGCCTAGCACCTCCTCCTGTGCTATGCACCAGGTCCTCTTCAGCCTTCCACATGCAACATAACATGGCAGAGGAAGAATTTATCCCATCCTATTTCAGAAAACACCAGTCAATTTGATACAGATATGAACTGGCCACTGGAAAGAAATGGGTACTACTAGGGCACAGTTCACCCAACGTAGATCAAATATCTTCTTTAAAATAGCATCATTCTTGCTCTGTAAGTGCCAGCTTCCCTCCACTGACTGCCAAGACAGTCTACATGACCAGTTCAAATGTAGATGTCTCTACTGTGAACATCAAGATCTGGTAACATCCCACACTGCAGGACACAAGTTAAGAATCTCTACAGCAAGGTTGCCTAGTGTGTTGTCCTGTGGAGATGGATAAACTGGCTCGAAGAAACTCCGTTTGCAAAGTCCCTAGTAGATAATCTTGCCTACACTTCTGCCCCTGCTGGACTGTCCCATGAAGATCTATCTGCCTCTCGCTGAAGTGCTTTTATTTCAGGTTTATCAAGAAATGCAACACAAGGATGACAGTTTTTGACAAAGGAATGTGAGAGGCAGAAATACACACATATAACGTGTAAGATTTGTGTGTGTATTCCCCACCACTCTGCAGTACTGCCCTATTACTTTCAACTGTCCCAAGTTACAGGACTTTCGTCATTTCCATAGGAAATCTACTTTAAGATTTAATACTTTAAAAGTTCACTCAATAGTTATTCTGTACCTACCCTATATTTCATTTCTGTGAGAACTGAGAACGTATCAAAAGCCAACAGTAAAAAAGAAGGATAAAAAAAAAAAAAGGAAAAATGTGTAGAGGCACACAAGAAAGAGCTTGTGGCATATGCATGAGCTTAAAACTTCAAGAAAAAGTTAAATTAATTAAGGTAGTTCACAGTTTAAAATTAATTATTTTTGCATTTCTTTTTCTCAGAGGTTCCTCTTCAATATTCCAAATATAAATGGTGGTGGGATTATTTAGAAACCAAGTACATTATAACTAAGGCCTATAGCAACCTCACTCAGCAGTGAAATTTGTTGTCTCCCTCTGATCCTCAGATTATGGAGATGAGGGGATGAATGTACATCAGTAAGATTCCCTACCGAGATAGCTTTTCACTCTTTTCAGTAAGAAAAAGATCAAAGGGAAAATAGCTAATTAACATACCAAAGGAGACAAAACCCCTAGAGCTTTATCGTTGTTGCAATCCAATAATAAACAGCCAAGTACAAAAAAGATTATTTGATAGTGACACACAGAATTGAAAGCCTTTGAAATGTCAGCTTCTCAAAAAAAAATATTTTTGGAAGGAAAAAAATATCCATAATTATACAGAATAATGCTTAAGCGTTGGGGAGTAACTCTTCATTCCTGTGAGAGCTTGCTTGTAAAACTACTTTGCTTAGGAACAACAGCTTGGCTTGCCTTTATCTAAAATAAAATAAAATAAAAATTAAAAATGCACAAAAGGCTTCAAATCCCATCTTGAGCAAACAGTCAATTCTTTTATAAATTAAGAATTAAGTACTGTTGTTCTTGATCTATTAAAAAATATCATCGATCTCCATTCTCAGACCAGCTTCCAGCTTTTATAGACTTGGGGGCAGTGGGGCACCAAGGTTTCAAACAATGGCTGTCTGGGCTGGCTAACTGCTATGCCATGTTGTAAATTCTAGGTGCTTTTATAAAGCCAGAGGCAAAAAGACAAATTCATGTAGCAGCAAATTATGTGAAACTCTTCCCTGGGGAAAGCAACTGCTCAGACTACATGGATACATCAATACCAGTAAAAGAAAGAGTACTGGGGCATGGGCCCAAGCATATTAAATTGCAAACAGTTTCTCTGGCACACTTTTGGCTCAGAGCAGCTTTCCTTTCACAGCGCTATTAAGAAATTAGCACCACTCTGAGGCCATTCCCAGCAGATAGCTGGGCACAGCCAGCCTGGTTTCAAGGATAATTTTAGCTGCATGGGTGCGAACTGTTACATTCACAGGGCCAAAGGATGATCACCCCTCTGTTCCATTTACAGATGCAGATGTAGCAAATCAGACTCTATCAGAGAAATATTTCCTTCAGGGACAACAGTTTTTAGAGTAAGTGAAGCTTGGAAACATTGTGGTTCAGCAACCAGCACAAAATATTCCACTTTTGTCCTACCAGAAGAAGGTTTGCACGTTTGAAAATCCTCACATTTGGTATAATAGGTATGATTTAGATGAAAAGTCAGTCCCTGCATGGATACTAGCAAAGAATATTCAGGGATCTGCTTAAAAGGCTCGCATGGGATAAGGCCCTGGAAGGAAAAGGGATCCTGATTGATATTCAAGGACTGCCTCGTCCAACATCAAGAGCAGTTCATCCCAACATGCCCTGCTTGGATGACCAGGGAACTCCCGGCAAAACTCAAACACAAAAATTAAGTATACATAAGGTGGAATCAGGGAGAAGTAACCTGGGAGGAATACAGAGACACTCTCTGCCCATGCAGAGATGCAGTCAGGAAAGCCAAAGCCCAACTGTAATTAATTCTGGCCAGGGATGTCAGAGGCAATAAGAAGGCCTTCTATAAGAGGGAAAAACATCAGGGAAAATATGGGCCTGCTGATGGATGGGGCAGGGGCCCTTGTGACACAGGACATGGAAAAGGCTGAGGTACTGAATGACTTCTTTGCCTCAGTCTTTACTAGCAAGACCAACCGTCATGAATCCCAGGTCCCAGAGACCAGGGTGAAAGGCTGGAACAAGGAAGACTTATCCTTGGTCAGATAGGATCGGGTCAGGGAATACAGACATCAGTCCATGGGCCTTGAAGGGATGCACCCACAAGTGTTGAGAGCGCTGGCTAATGTCATTACAAAGCCATTCTCAATTTCCTTTGGATGATCATGGCAACTGTGAGAGATGCCTGAGGAATGAAGAAAAGAAAGCATCACTCCTGTCTTCAAGAAGAGCAAGTGGGAGGACCCAGAGAACTGCAGGCCAGTCAGCCTCACCTGGATTCCTGAGAAGGCAATGGAGCAGCTAATCCTGGAAACCATTTCCAGGCATATTAAGGACAAGGGAATCATCAGGAGTAGTCAGCATGGATTCACCAAGGGGAAGTAATATTTGACCAGACTGATAACGTTCTATGATGAAATGACTGGCTTGGTAGATGAGGAAAGAGCAGTGGACAGTGGATATTGTCTACCTGGACTTCAGCAAGACTTTCAACAGCCTCTTCCATAAGATCCCCATAGAGAAGCTGGTGAAGTATCAGCTGGATAAGCAGAGAGAAGGGGGTTGAAAACTGGCTGAATGGCTGAGCCCAGAGGGTTAGCGGCCAGTGGCAAAAAGTCTAGTCTGTCTAGCCAGTAACTAGCTGTGTACCCCAGACGTCAATACTGGGTCTGTTCCTGTTCAACTTCTTCATTAGTGACCTGGACGATGGGGCAGAGTGTATCCTCAGCAAGTTTCCCGATGACACAAAACCACGAGGAGTCACTACCATGCCAGAGGGTCACGTTGCCATCCAGAGGAGACTCAACAGGCTGGAGAGATGGGCTGACAGGAACCTCATGAAGTTCAACAAGAAGTGTGAAGTCCTGTACCTGGGGAGAAACAATCCCAGGCACCAGTACATGCTCATGGCCACGTAGCTGGAAAGCAGCTTGGCAGAAAATGACCCGGAGGCCCTGGTGGGCACCAGGCTGAACGTGAGGCAGTAATGTGCCCTTGGGGCAAAGAAGTTGAATGGTGTCCTGGGCTGCATTAGACAAATTATTGCCAGCAGGTCAAGGGAGGTGATCCTTCCCTCTACTCAGCACTGGTGAGGTCTCATCTGGAGTACTGTGTCCAGTTCTGGGCTCCTCAATACAAGACACACATGGACGTACTGTCGAGTCCAGCAAAGAGGCACAAGGATGATTAAGGGATTGGGGCACCTCACATATAAAGAAAGGCTGAGAGAGCTGGGACTGTTTAGCCAGGAGATGAGAAGGTTCAGGGGGATCTTATCAAGGTATATAAATAGTTGAAGGGAGGGCGCAAAGAGGACAGAGCTGGCTTCCTCTCAGTGGTGCCCACTGACAGGACATGAGGCAATGGGCACAAAGTGAAACACAGGAGGTTCCTCCTGAAGACCAGGCAACATTTTCTCACTGTGAGGGTGACTAAACACTGGCACAGGTTGCCTTGGAAGGTTATGGGGAGATATCCTTGGAGATATTTAGAAGCCATCAGGTCCTGGGCAACTGGCTGTAGGTGGCTTGAGCACAGGGTTTTGGACCAGATGACCTCCAGAGGTTCCTTTCCAACCTCAGCCACTCTGTGATTCTGTGATGTCATTTCACGTCAAAGCTATTCTCTCTTTGTCAGGGCTGTAATTATTGCAGGAGAAAATTGAATTTCTTTTGCTTGTGCTCCACCTAACCTCTGAATAAAGATAAGGTTTCAGTTTCTGCAAGAACCAGTTGTTGCAATAAAGAATATTCTTCGTTTCACACTGCTATTCATTAATTTACTCAGCATATTCATGACTCAGTACTGAAGTGCTCATCTATACTCCTCATAAACACAAAAGCAACAGGCCCTTTTCTTGAACCCTGTTTATGCAAGGCAGGGATGCAAAGGAGGTGAGAAACAACACAACCTGCTGCCTGACTCAGCCTTTGTGAGCAGAATCCATGGGTGTTAGTGTACAGTGTCTATTGTCTTTTATCTTTTAGGTCCTAAAACAGGCACATCCATACCACTGGCACCAGAGGATCAGGAAGAAAGAGTGAGTGGAAGACACTGGCTTTTCAATACAGCCTGGCTCAGTTTGGGCTATTCCAAAACCAAATCTGTTTGAGAGGGTCTAGCCCTCACCCCATGTGAATATGAGCCACTTTGTGCCCTGCAAATCATGGGCATCTTTATGCCCAGTTAAAACAAAACAGCCACTAGCTTGACTCAGAGGATTCTCTAAATTAAACCAGCTGCATCCAAAACTGAACAAAAAAGGCGCTTTCAGATTCCCAGTCTTCCATTTCAGCCATGCCAAGATTAACTTGTCATCTAATATATATATAGAAATAGCTTTCCATTACAAAGACACAATTATAGCAAATAAATCCCTGAAAGATGCTTAGGATATGACATTTCAGAGGCTAAACATGGATACCATTGTGCTTTAGAAATATGTATTGATTCCTAAGTGCAGGTCTTGAAGAGCCTGCAATAACCACCTGGAGATGCAGTCAGCAGGCTCGTCGCTGTTGCTATCCTGATGTACAGGTCAAAAGCATCCAAAGTCCACACTTCTGAGCCTGCCCCAACAGGTCTGGCAGCAGAGGGCTTTGCTGCCTTTTTCCCTGCTAGTGGTAAACTCAATCACATAGCATAATTTAGCTTGAAATTCCAAAATGACTAAAAACCCCTTCTACCCTTCAACAAGGAAAACGTCCTCATGTAACCAACGCGACTGCTAAAGCCAAAATGACCTATAACTATACAAACTGGATCTCACAATCTCCTTCTAGTTGCATCTGAGTAGCAAACCCCTTTACAAAGTCAGTCTAGAAAAAAAAAAATCACGAGAAACCTAGTGTTCAATTCAGATAATAAACAAAATATATCTGCGGATTCCTTGTAGGCTCTGTGCTTTGGACAGGCTGTGAACATGTCTCTGCTCTTCCAGAGTTATTCATTTCAGTGCAAGTAAGATAAAACAAGTAACCAGTTTTAGCTATTGTTTTTATTCTGTTTTGAAAGGACTCTGAACCCTCAGAACTCCTCCAGGACAGCAAAAATTCTTAATGATATTTGGTTGGCTGTCTCAGTTGACCCAAATGACACATTTAAAAGTACTTTTGCTAAAGTGGAAACAAATGCATATTACAGACTAAGAGAAATATTGTGCCACAATGACTCTTTGGCAAGCTACCAAAATATAAATGGCTTCCAACAAATCAATAAAAAAGTGTTTTATATAGCTTAATATTTGCTTTAGCTATCTACAAGACACAGTTTTGATATGTCCATTATCTTTTCAGTATATAACCATTAGAGAATTTAGCAATATCATGTGTGTGTTTTCTTGTCTGACTCTTTTCATGTGTTTTATTAAATGTAATCCCTTCCTCAGTCGTTAATCACTAGTACTAGACACATACTGCCCCCACCCCCCAAAATAAAACTCACACACATTCTTGTAGATGGTTAAATGAATTGTCTTCAGCTCTTATTGTGTTTACTTTCTCTGACTGTTTTAAGGAAAATGTTTCCAGAGGGAAAGGGGAGAACTGTTGAAAAAGGCAACTATCTATGAATATCAGAAAACAATCACAGAAATTTAATTATAGCAGCATATAGCCAAATATTTGTACTACAAACCCAGTTCAATGCGTTGTGACACATTGTAACATGCCACATTACTTACAAGATCAGTCAAAACCATTCACATTCTGAATAACAAACACACACAAAGAGTTACTTATGAAATGGAGAATTATTTCCATAAATTAATTGGGAACAGATTTCCTCACGTCTATTCACACACAGCAGCAGCTTGTTCCACAGACAGGTTTTTCTTGCTTCAATATGAGTAACCATGAAAGAATTTGACCCTTGACAAATGATTTTGAATAACGAATATGTTTTTAAAATATTCCAGTCTGCTCATGGGCAAATTCATCAGCAGAACAGCAGGGAAAATTTGCCATCTTCATTACTTTCTGTTATTTAGCCATCTATTCTAACTGTCTCTTCAAAACCTCACCCTTTAAATGCCCTCACCCCCTCCCTCTTTAACTTCAGCTTTAGCAGTAGAGGTTTTTGTAAAAACCTCCTGTTGGTAGCATTCATTACATGTAAGTCTGCAAAGTTACGAAGTAGAGAATGCTTGGAATTAAAATGAGGAAAATAATTCCTACAGAGGAAATGCAATGGTAATAATTATCAACGACACTAAGTTTTCACTGTTTGATTATGATTCTCAGCCAGCTACCATAATTTCTCATTCAGAGGCAATTGTGGTAGAGGAAAAAGGAATAGGCTTTTTAAAGCTTTGTGAGGCACCCTCAGTTCCTTTTTATGTTAGGCTTATCTACACAAAAAGATACACTAAAAGAATATTGCTCCGATTGCAAAGTCAAGCACTCCAGCACTAGTAAATGCCAAAATTAAGATTTCCTGAAAACATTAATTCAGTCCCTTATACATATGCATTGTGCCACAGTCTTTAATTACTTGATGACATACTATTTTTTCCATGCAGTTTTTCCCTCGTTCTGTGCTCATGCTGGATGGTGCTCACTTAATGAGTAAGCTATTCAACATTTTCTTTTATCCTCCACATTCAGTGTGTGGCCCCAATGCTTTATTTACGGCACACTATTCAAACCCTGCTATGAAGACAGAATTAATTTTCTCCTGGGCTTTTCTATGGCTGTCATCACTGTCGTATCTTAAATATTCATTAGGCCGGAGAGAGAGAGGGAAAGAAATGTTGCAGTTTGGTAGGTGGAAGACTCACCTGGGAGACCTGCTGTGAAGCCACCTCTGCTTCAATGAGAACTTAAATAGCCTGTATCAAACCGAAGAGCCTCAAGAGGAGACACTAACCTGCTGGTACCTGCAGACTGACTCTTGGTTACAGCATTCATCGGAGGTGGAAAACCTGGCTTGAAGACCCTCCCAAACAGGCAGAAATTGGCCCCCACACCTTCAGATGGTTGACTATCACATATCAGACTACTGTTTTCTTTTCCAAGGAAAGGCTACTGTGGATAAAGCACTGAACTTTAGGAGGTGGCTTACCACTAGACGATGGAGTGAAAAGCCAGTTTTTGTCCAGCTAGAGGCAACTCCTACTGCCTCACTAAAGAAGTGCCTCACCAAACTTTCTGGCTTTTTCTTACTCTTCTTGGGCATCCAGTTATCTCTGTGCCCTCTACTGGTGCCGAGCAGATAAGGCTGTAAGCCAAAACCAGATCCAAGGTCAGTCCCAGCGAAGGATCTAAGCACATCGTAGTCCACAAGGAACCTAAAATAGGCCAATTCTTCCTTCACCCCAAGTTTCTCAGTATTCAGTGTACATGATGTTACACTGCTGCATATGGCACAAAGGTTCTGCTCCAAGCAGCTCAGCAGTCATCTCTTTCTTTGTGATCTATTTAAGAAACAAGAGTTTAATGTGCTAAACAGCCTCGCAGTGTGAGCAGAAAGTGGAGGTTGAAACACACTACTCTTTTCATTAGTCAAGGAACGAAAGTAGGCTCCAGCATCCCAATACTACTTTTCTCCTTTGCTTAAACACAACCCTACTGAACCAGTAGGGTTTCAAAAAGAGAAGAGAATAACACCACTCCAAAACATTTAGAGTCTCTTGACTAAGGTAACTTCCTACTAAGCATACTACTGGATCACACAAGCAGCTTTTTAGCTGGGAGATATATTAGCAGCTTGTTAGACTGGCTGTAGTTGAATGCCGCTGTCATTGACTTTGAAATTTGCTCTCAGCTGTGACAGCGGTAAACATCAGTTTCTGCAAAGTGAGAGTCAACCTCCACCCACTTTAATTTAATTGCTTTCTAATTCAGATAAAACTTGATTGTGTAATGCCTGCCTCCTTCAAAGTTTCTTATGTATTTGGGGACTTGGTTTCTTAATTGCTAAGGGTTCAAGTATTTCAAGACAATTTCTTCTGCTGCCAAAGATTTCATGTAAACAGGTTTCAGTTAGTGGTCTGTTCTTTTTTTAACCTTCTATGTCTGTCTATGCTCCATATAAAACACTCTCGTGGATTTCAGATTTTTTTTTTCATGGGATTTTTTCCCTTTTCCTTCACATTCATCCATTTTGGAATCTCAACTTCTCTTTTAATTATTAGAACACATATATAATTTGTCATAGAAACGCAAGCTTTCCCACATCTAACACATTCCAATTTAAATTTAAATGAACACTGATGGAGACAAAAATAATCTAAAATTTCATCTTTCTACTGGGAACCTATTGAAAAGATTACAAGAGTCTGAAAATCTCTTCTCCAAAATTAGCCATAAACACAAAGACAATCCCTGACTCATTTCACCTCAGTCTCCCAGGTAGCAATCAGGTGGTACTAATATCTAATCACCATTAACAAGGGTCAGATTTTAACTGGTGTCCCTAACCCTTCAATGTTTTATCTGCAAACTGCTAATCCTTTGAACTGTCCAGATGGTTTAATGGGCTCTTTTATTTGCTCACATCTAATTACTTGTCTCCTATAAATATTTAGTTTTGATTCATTAAAATGCTTACTGTGTGTTTGTGAAGAGCTAGTCAATTCATAAGACCTTTACTGAGGATTATAATCATTAAGCAGTCTATTGCAACCTCACCCTATTTTTCATTCATGGGACCAGGTTCCCTCAGCAGGTCAAGGGCCATCATCAGGGAAGGGTGAAGTCATAGACTATATAGACCTGAAAACCAGGAAGCCCAATTATTGTAACTCAGCCACCAAAGGGCATCTGGGAATTGCTACTGATTAGCAGCTAGACAATAGCCTAACAAGCAGTATGTGTGCATTTCATCAGAGGGCTCCACAAAACATATGTGGTATTGTATAAATAGTACATAGGAACCAGAAAACAACCAAATATAGAACTCAAAAAATATACAATTTGAACTGAACACATGGTGCTGGTAATGATTGGCATTCCATTGCACACTGAGCACTGGGCTAAAGTAATGAACCAATTACACAATAAAGGCATGAGAGAAGATCGTTAGGGGAACACATAACACAGTGTATAATGAAGTAATTATTTGTATAGGAAGGTGAGTCACGTCTGACTCTTTGAATGTGTGCTGAGGGATCTGCTATGGGCTGCTTCACCAAGAGTAGACAGTGCTATGCTTCCTAGTTGCCCCATGGCCTAAATAAAGGAAGCTGCATTACCCCTCCAGTGCTAAGTGGAGCTCTGCCAGAGTCCTCATGGTGTCCACAGTAAATACCGAGCTTGGAGCAGGTGAATGTGGCCTGTGGGTAAGAGTTTTTACTCTAAAAAGCCTCAGTTGTCATAGGGTCCCTGAATGTCTGAAGCATAAGAGAGCTAGAGAGCCAGCTAGAGCCAGCACCAAAAAAAAGGCAGATGATGGGAGAAGGAGACTAGCAACTGGTAGCTGTAATTTATCTTTCTTTCTCCCCATCCACGGCCATGCTGAGAATCTCAAGACTGTTCTGTCAGTCATGTTCATCCTCTCTGGGCCCCATTCTCAATTATTGGAAGAAGAGAAAACTTTTCATTATGGGCTGGACACAAATAATGGCTTAAGCACATCTAATTTCATCTACATGAAAACTGTGACCAGAAAAATAGCCAAAATTGGCCACTTACATTTACTGAGTGCCTGGAGTCCAGGCATCCAGCTGGTGGGGACCATCACTCTTTCCATAACCTACTTTGATCACAGTCCCAGAGGTCCTCAGGTTCTTCTCCAGCCCTGCTGCCATCAACATGAGGCAGCAGGGTCTGCATTCAACAGCACTGAAGAACAGACAAGCCTGTAAGGAGGGGAAAGACAAAGACCTTCTCTTGCTACATAGGCAGCCACAAAAGAGGCAACTGCATGTGAGGATTTGTCTTCCTTCCCTCTCAGAGACTGGTTACCTACTCATGCCACCCTCGTATCTCTAGTGAGACCCACATCATCACTGGGATGTAGAGCAAGGAGAGGAGCTTATTGTCTCCTCTGCTGTGCTCTGGTGCAATCCTAAGTACCTGACTGGGCACTGCTTTCAAACAGGTTGGAAACAATCCACCATACAGGCAAAGAATTCAGCATAGATTTATTCATTAACATCAAGACTACATCTCCTACCATACTTAAAATGTCCTAGCTCCACAATACAGACTTGTTAGGATGCTGGGTCCCAGGGAGCAGGATCTCTTCACTCTGCAGACTTCAGAAAGAAATTAAACCTTTATGGAAGATGGAGGAGAAGAAGAAAGAAGAAAATGAGACATGAACTTAGTAGCCCAGCTGACAGGAAGCTCACCTGTGTTTGGGGGTAGCTCTGGGCTGTAACCTGTTCTCAGGACTACTTCCTTCTTCATTTACATCCAGGGTGTGTTTCAATGGTGTTTATTCACTGATTGTGAATTCACAGACATTATCAGAGGCAATTCATCATAATCAGCAGCTCGGGTTATGCTCTCCAGAACAAACAAAGGTGTGAGTAGGATTCTTCCATGCTGAGGAGAGCTCTGAGAATATCCCTTTCCCCAAAATGAGTGCTCTAACCACTACATTATTATGTAGAAAACTGGCAGAGAAAGTACATCTTTGGACTGTGGACTGTGGACTGTTTTTTTTTTCTCTCCTAACACAAGAATAAGGTTCTTACAGCTGCAGGGACTCCAGCTCAGTTCACTGAGAGTGAGCACAGGGTAGTCCCCTGAAATCTGCAGCTCTGCTGCACGAGCATAGGGAAGGGCAGGAGTTCATTCATCTCTTTTTGCTCACTGTTCCCCCACTCTGTCAGTCCATGGGTGGGTTGGGATTCCAGCCAGAGGCATTTTGCTTCCCTCAGGCACAGAGAAGGGACTTCATGCACCCACCTGGGGATTGCAGAGTACAAAATGAGGACCAAACACTTAATATCTAGTAACATCTGGCTTCTCCTGTTTAAGCTACAGTCTTTCACCATTTGATTCTAACACGCCATCCAGACTGTCTGAGTATGAAAAAGAATTATGATCATATACATCTACTTTTTGAATCATGTTTAGTAATTTTACTATTTTCCTTTCTTTGCTGCTGTACATCTAGAGCTTTCACATACACCCTTAACTTAGTCTGTCATTTGTCTGAATGTTTTCTTTGTTAATTTGTGTGTGTGTGGCTATGAACTTCCCTATTTCTCATTCATTTTGATAATATCCAGAATACATTGATGACTTCTTTTTCTATCTGGCAGAGCTTCTTGATTTTGGGGAGTGATGGGGAACATCTACAAAAGCACTCATAAAAAATTGCAATTCTCATATACCTCTTCACATTTAAATGTTTTCTCTCACTAACTTCATTCACAGTTATTTTCATAATTGGTAAATCGGCCGTCTTAGAATCCCAGCTCAATGTATTGCAGGTTATAAGTTTTGTTCACAAGAACAAGGACTTACCATGGTATAGAGCTGCTGGAAGTCTCAGGGTCCTGAGTGCATCAGTGGCCCTGCACTGTCCTGAGCAGACTGACTTGAACTCAGACCTACCTCATCCCTGTGGACATGTCTTGTGGTCACTGGGCTCTTGGACAACCCTCAGTCCCTGTCTCTGCTCCACTGGCCTCGCTGGGACGCCATGGTATAGTGCCCTTGAAGGGGAGAACACTGTCCCTGCCTGCCTTGCCACCAGCCTCTGCTCCCTTCCCCTGCTGAGTAGCCCTGTCTCTGCCCTGACATCAAGACATTTATAAAGCCTTTGTGCACTGGTGTGTTATTGTCTGTAATATTTAGATCCTCTGGTCTATTTTCTCTTAGTAAAACTCGGCATGTGTCCAAGAGGCAAGAGTGCACTAGAAGCACATGAAGAAGGAAGTGCACGAAGTTCACAAAGGAAGTGCAGTGATGCCACTGACGTGAAGCGCGGTGGGATTTTTGCAGCAGTTGGTATGTACTAGGATGTCAGTGACTTTTCTTCAGTGGGACTTCTTGTCTATGTCCCTGCACTGCCCAGAGCTGGGGCAGCTCACACAAGCAGGCAGTGTGAGTAATTGATTTCTCAGGTCAGCCAACAAAGAAAAGAAAAGAAAATAAGTCTCATTTCAGACCATTTGGAATGTCTTTTAGCTCTTCATCTCTAGAGGAAGAAAAAATTAAACGAAAACTATGTTTTCAGTGCTTAATATTATATTCCACTCTTATAATATTCCACTCAACAGAGTGATCTGGACACCAAAAATGGGCAAACAACCCCTCTCCCACTTGCCACATTGCTTCATGTGTTGGTAGCAGAGAAGCATCTTAATGTTTGTTCCATAAAATGTAACAGCTCTAGGAAAGACACTCAACAGCACATGCCTCTCCAAAACCCTGCTGGCCAGGGCTACCTAATCAGCAGGCCACTTTCTGATTGATTTATTGCAGGCCAATGGTCTAAGGCTCTCTGTGTCTTCTCTGAACAACCCAATGACCAAGAGTCAGACTCTCTGCATGGTTTTCCTTCAAACTGCAAAAGGAATCATCCTCTGTTCTAACAGTTGCAGCACTTGAATGTGTGGGTGATGATATATACATGAGACATTATCCACAGCAGATGAGAACTACCCAGCCACAGGTAGCTTAACAGGATGTACTTTCCCTGTGTGGATCAGGATAAATGAAAATTGTGTCAGTACAGCTGTGTTAGTCAGTCCCAAATCTCCCAGAAACTGAGCAAATTCTGCACCCCCCTATACTGCTCAGTAAAAGTTGTTTCCTCAATTAAACCTCCCAAGTTATTCTGCCTCCCACGTTATTCTGTCAGATTTTTACTATTAACCCAATTTTATGATTAGTTTTAGGACAACTAAGATCATATTTTCCAAAGAACTTAAATAGTCACAAAAATAATTACCAGTTACCATGTAGCTTTTTTACTCATTCCATTTAAGCAAGTTATTTCAGTTCTATCTCACACTTCTCCTGTTTATACAGTATGGAAAATCATACCAGCCCATGTAAAACAGACTGCAGAGATCCCTAGATACCAGTCCACCACCCCAAATCATTTGCACAAATTCAAAAACAGTGCCAAATGTTAATAATCTGAATTAACAGTATTGGCAATATGGATTGTAAGTGAAAGAAGTTTAAGACTTATTTATGTCTGTACTACTGTCTGGATAAGAAAGTACTCACTACCCTCTTCTCTTCTTCTTGTCATCTCTCTCAGTCACCATCCTCATCATAAGCCAGATTTCCCTTGTACAGTGATCTCTACATCTATCTGTCACCCAGTCTTGAGTGAAGTGGCTGTTTCACTCATCTGACAGAAGTCGAGTTGGTTTGCCAAATTTCCATCACTATCGCTGTATGGCAGAACTCTTGGGATATTAATAAATAGTTTTTTACCTAGGGCCACCCAGCATGGATTACTTTGGAAGCATCTCTTATCTTAGTGCAACAATTATAGCATTTAATAGGTTAAGGGATATAGTGTATGTAAGACTTCAGGAAATCTTTTCCAAAGGTTTTCATTCCTTAGTTGAGATGCAGGGCACAACTATTTAAGGATTAGCTCTCCCCTCTCCCAACACATGCTTCTTTGATGATACCATATCCTTCTAGCTTCCTCTGTGGAACAGAAATGGAGAATAGACACACTGGGGGAATTATTAAACTCAGCCTCCTTTATACCTTTAAGGCAATTACATTCCAAGACAAGAGTATCTAATGTGCAGCACTTTCAGCATGTGTAACAGGTATTTTTATGAAGTCATGAAAACCTCCAGATATATTCCTCTTTTAAAGACTGTCATATGTTATAAACCTTAAGCCAGGTTTAATGCAAGTGTTTATTTTTTTAATGTTTTCAAAGTGGAAAATGTTTTCTCATAAAATATAAGGACATTTTTTACTCTGTAAAGAACTCTGTGAACCTTTTTTTTGCCCTGGTGGAGAACTAAAGGCAGAATTTTATAATAACCAAGGATAATTACTTTGCTTATTTGTATGTTTTAACTTGACACTCAACACCATAATATCTGAACATAATATTGCTGCAATGCAGGAGCATACAAAATAGTTTATGGAGAGTGACAACTGTGAGAGCAGAACCTTAAGGAACGAATACAATATACAAGCATCTTTTGCATAGTACCCTGGACTGGGCAGATGATATCTGTGTCATTGGGAGAGTAATTTCTGCCAGAGATGTTCCGGTAAAAATCATTCCAAATGCATCATTCATAGTCAAGATGTATGGAGGAAAGCAATTCCCATATTTCTGAGCAGACATCTCTGGCATCATCGCCTAAAGTGGTAGAAGACTGGGTATAATAACAGGCACAAAAGGTGCCAATGTTCCTCTCTCTTAAATTAACCAGACAGAGATTGTTGAAAATTTCCCATCAACATGATTTTCTGAAGGAAAAAGGTGTGTCAGATAATTATAGACAAAAGAAAACTTATCTGTATGCATTTTTCTGCCTCGACAGTCCTGATCTTTGACTGTTCAGCTTCATATCTGCTTAGAATTGCATTTTTCTCTCTCATAGGTAGAGTTCCTCAAAATCACACATCCACTCCCACAGTCAAACTTCTTCTTCCTTGGCACTTTTGCTATGAAGCATGTTTCCCCACTTCCTCTATCCCTTCAGAAGCTTTCTTTTTGTCTGTCAATCCTTCTGACTTCAATTTTGTTGGAAAATTTCCCCCTACATTTTTCCAGGTGAAACCTACTTTGTACCAAGTCATCTATCACTTGGTTACTTCTCCTTGAAGCACAGAATTGAAAAATTGCTTTGTCCAGTGATGCACTGCCTTTACTGGCAGTCATTCAAGTTTGATATAGCTCTGTTGTTATTCATACACTAGGTGCAAGAATTTTTCCTATCACCAACTATGGATTTAATCCTAATAGTGAAAGCAAAGAGAACAAGCCATATCCCCAAAATGTATTTTGTAGCCGAACACTTGTATGCATAGCAAATTCCCATTATTGAGCTGACTTAGCATTTGTAAGTAGGCAGGATACCTTCATTGACACAAAAACTATTTCTATGGGAAAATATCCATTTTACACACACCACCAAACCACAATTTTCATCAGAGAAACAAACCCAAAATCTCTCATTTGCCTCCTCACAAATAAATACGTCCTCAGTCACAACTTCCTGTTCCATCAGGATTTTTCACAAGAAAAAGACTTGTCACTCAAGCTGTTGTATCCACGGGGCTTGCAAGGTCATAACTAACTGTCTGAGTTTCACCTGGCAGGAAACTGGAAGGGGGAGACAAATGCAGGGAGAGCAATGTTGGAATGGTATGGAGTGACCACCCCAAAAGGGAGATGAGCTGCTGACTTCCCTTTCTAGCAGATATTTAAAAATCCCTTTAAAGCAGAACATGTTGCAGAAATCTTGCTGGAATGACAAAGACATGAGTAAGTGTGACAAGCCCCTCGTCAAAGAAAAAAAATGTTTCAGTCCTCTGTCCAAACAGATTTCAAAAGACACAATGAGCTACCAATTTTTTTCTGGAAATGGACACAGAGTGACAGGTCAAGTATGGCTTTTAACTGATGACCATATAGTACATAGGAAGAAAATGCCTCCAACAGATGATTCAGGCACTGTCATTATCCAGCTTTCCTGATACTTCCATAAACCATTTCTATCTTACCTAATTTGCTCACCCCAGTCAGCCAGGCTCAGGAAAAATGAAATTCATCAAAGAAATAGGAAACAAAACAGCACTTCCATTAGCAGTGCTGGCATCCCTGATAGTTCACTGCCTGACCTGGTGGACTCAGCTTAGTCTCTGAAAGGAATGAAACACACCTGACCTCCCAGGGTCTAAGCAGCAGAATATTCCCTTAAAAGTGAAGCAGGTGACCCAGATAAAACACCTGTACACACACAGGAGCAGCTACGTAGTCTGCATTGGCAGACTTTCATGGGTCTTCATCCACCCTGACTCTGCTTGGGACATGAGAAGGATGCCCATCTAACCCAGCCTGCTTGGAAGCCAGCACGGTGGTACCTAGCAGCATAGCACTGTCTTTATTCTCCATGAGACATTGAGGTCATCTCTCCAGCTGCCACTCCAACACCACTCAGGTCTACAAATCCTGTGGCATCTGTTACACCTCTGCAGATGTCAGGGATATCCTTGGATATCTAATACAGAAGAAAACCTGTGTTTCAGGCAACTGTATCCTACCCTTGGGGTAGGATTCAATCTGAGACTAAGACATCTAAGTTTAGGAGCAGGACTCAGTTGACTTAACAAAAAAACCTCCATTTCACGCAGCCTACAGTCACCAAGACAGTCAGGTGGAGCATCATAAAGTATCTCTAATTGCAGCAAACTGTAATATTTAGGCACCTCAGATATTTACATGTGACCTGTACATCTAAGCTGCCATTATAACCAGTGGAGACCTTGACTCAGTTCAGGTGCACACACATACACTTGGAGTTGCATTTGAGATGCTCTACCATGTGGAGCAGTCATGTGGAGTTGACGAATATGACAGAGGGCCTACAACAGAGGAATTAACTTTCCATAGTGGCAAGTGAAAAACAGGGATGATATTTCAGGGAATCTAAAACATGACTGAGCCCATGTGTGGGCATCTGAATTCAGCCGCCAGTCAGTACATTCTGTGGTGCCAAGAAAGTGACTCAGATAACGCTGAAAACCTATCACGGGGTTTTAATAAGATTATTGCAGACACCTCCATTTAGACACCTGAGTTTAGGCATCTTTACTTGGAGCTGAATCCCATCTTACTGATCAGACAGATGCAGTCAGAGCAGACACAGGAGCAAATCTGTCCACCATTTAACAGCAAGACTGCGAGCTGTAGTCCAGAATGGCAGGAGAAATTCTGGGTTACTGCACCACTCGGCGCACTTGGACAGCTAGGCTGTAAGATGTCCTTGCAAAGGGGAAAACAGGATGATACGCTTCCAGGGCCAGCTCTGTCAGAGTGGTACGGATACAGACACTGAAGTCTCAGACACTTAAATAGCTGTATGCAAAACTAGTAATGAAGATCATCCTAGTGATTGCACAGTGCTGACCACTTATGTAGTGACCACACCACTTACCTCAGCTGACCACACAATTAGTTAAGAGTAACTAATAAAGCAAATCATCCCAATGCTCAGTAAAAATGACGGGTTCACTATAATTGTTCATCTTTAACTGTTTAAAAAAAATTTCCATTTGTGACTCGGGTATCACGAGGACATAGTTTCCCTTCCTCTTCTTATTTTACTATTAAATTGCATAAATTAGAAGTCACTACATGGGTAACAAATTCCTCAACTCTATAACAGTTCCCACTGTGACCAGCATGTGTTCATTTAAGTTTGGAATGATGGAACAGACTAATCAGAGAGGATATTAAGTCTGCTTAGTTTCCATAGATTTCATGGAGATACAGGTCAAATAAAAATGTCAGATAGTTAGTCTGACCTCTTGCAGAGGACAAGCCAGAGAATTTCACCTGATACTTTTTTTGTCAAGTAGAGATTACTTCTTCCATTATGGTGGTGATTATTATCAATGTTTTGGGTAGGACAGCACTACATCTGGACTAGAGTTCCTACATTATTAACATAACTGCCTGTGGCCAGGTTGACACAAGGAATATCATCATTCATAACATCAAATCAACAGTAGTACTCTGGTTATTTATAAGTTTTGTGTTGTTCTTGTTTGTGACCTAAATTTACAAGAAGTCTGGGGTTACTCTCCTTCTTGCTGGAGTTTACTGCTTTTGGGAACGTTAAATGTTTCACTGCTATGTGGAATTTTGGCGTCTGCAAGCTCTACTGTCATTCTGTCATTGCTGCCCCTGTGCCTTCCCTTTTGGTGATGGGTAGATCTATAATCTATTACGTTCTGCAAATACACTGCCAGCGTACTGTCACTTGCTAGTCTACTTTAGAAACCTCTCTTTCAACAGTAGCTGACAAGGACTGGGCAACTAGTCAAAGCCGTTCCACTTTGGGGACCAGGAAGGCTATGCCTAAGTGATGTGAAAGGAAAAGCCAAATTGTGTTGTTCTCCTCAGTTCCTCTGCTATTAAGAGAGCTAGGAAAGCGAGGAAAGCAAGAAAGAAGGAAAAGCTGGAGTTAGTGCAATAAGCCATTTGTGGTATTATTATTAATCAGCAATGTTTATCCCCAAAATCATAAGCATGAAGAATAAACATCCATATAGTCAGATTCGACCACTTTTTTAATAGTAACTAATCTTTGACTATTACCACAAAGGAACAAAAAAAAAAAAAAATAAATTGCTTTGAATCTTCTGAAAATCCTGAAGGACAGATAGTGTCATCACAGTAAACCTTTTTACTCTATGTTCATTATAAAGTGAATATATTTATCATTTATGAAATGAGGAGATTATCTGTCTTACTTCCTGGGCATCTTAGGATCTTCACAGCTAAATTAGTGTTTTTCAGGTCTAACCTTGATAAAAGATGCAATTTTTTTTTTATCCAATAGGGCTTTAAGCCTTGTGGGTTTGCCAGCACTGAGAAAGACCATTACAAATACACAGCTAAACAGAGGTTAACTAATGGGACACTGAATGTTAATATCCAAGGTAGACAAGGACTGATTTGCATAAAATCACAGCTCAGCAGCAACTAGCTGGCACACTCCTAAACACAGCAGTCATTTGAAGTAAACAACTAGCGTTATGTCAGGTAGCTGAAAAAAATATTAAAGCATTGGAGCCAAAGACTTGTTAAAAGGACTTGTGAAAATGCTACCCCTCTTGTTAGCTGCCAGCCCCAACAAGCTTTCGGTCAGATGGCCAACAAGACAGATCCCACCTTTCCGTGATGTGAAGGAATCGAGGTGCCCCGTTGTTTCATAGAGGATTGCAAACAGCCAGTAGATGGTAGCAACTGTCGGTCACTAGTAACCTGAGTTGGATGCCTGCCGACAACCTAGATGCAAAAAAAAACCCCTCTGTGTTTCATTATCAACCGCATGAGCAATTCAGCCTCCCAGGAGAAAACCATATTAGGCTTTGCTATAGCTAATTTTAATTGATAGATGAAAATGTTTTCAGAAATCATGCTGACCTATATATGGACTTCTTAAGCTACGCTGTCCATTTAAGTCAATATTCAGAGGAAAAGTAACATTAGGGCAGAATTGCATTGGCAAGTTGTGTGAAAATGGTCTGAACAGATGGAAAGATAAGGAGAAAAAGACTGCCTTCTCTATCAATGGTTTTGGAAGGAGGAAAGTTAATAGAAAAAGAACAAAAGAGTTATTACGTATGTGCAGAACTTTCGAAACTAAAATGTTTTCAAAAAACTGTCAAGTGTCTTAAACACTAAGTATCTTTATGAAGGGGATATAAAAAATGCAATCATCTTACTATGAGGAATACATGAAAGAAACAAATGCCTCACTTTTGGAAAAAATAATGCAAAGATTTCTTTTTAGAGGAATTCTTTCTGGCCCATGATAACTGTTACTGACAGCAAATTATTAGCTTGAAACTACAGGATGTGTCTTATAAAAAGAATTTGTAAATTTAATAACATAATTTCTGCATAAATTAAAATATTTTAATAGAACGTACTTGCTAAATAGTTGAAAAAATGCTAATTGAGGGAAACATCTGCTCTGAACAAGAGCATTTACCACAGGCAAAGTGCTTGTCTGCAGTGGCAGTTTGCATGAGGAATAACAGGATGCAAAGCCTCAAACTGTATTTTTACTATGACAGGGAGTTTAAGGATATGGCATGTTGAGTTTGACATTCGTTGTCCCTGATTTCCATACCATAGTTGCTTAGTTTTCACGGGAAAAACTGAAGGAGGTGGGAGGAGGTGGGAAGGAGCCGTTGCAAATGATAAGAGATGACACTGAAAAGCTTAAACTGGGATAGTTACGTCAAGCTGTACTTTTCTGGGTCTCTGTTTTCTTTATTATCACCACTAATAAAGGATCTTAGGCACATCTATGCGTCTCAGTTTTCCTCAGAAACACCTATGTCACACTCACCTGCTGACTGTGAAGAAGGTGCAATCTGCTTCGTGGTCCTGCAAACAGCTTTCCATCAAAAAACTGGCACATGATGCAAATGCAATTTAAAGAGCTTCCGCCAGCCTTCCCAGGCCAGGATAGTTTTTCAGAACTGCCAAGTTATATTGGTTTGGGATCTTTTCCTTTTTCTTTTTTTTTTTTTTTCCCTTTTAGAAAAGCAGCATCTCTGTCCCTGAATAGATCCAGAGGGCAGAGCTGCTGAGTAAGAGGGCTGAGAGCTGGTGTAGATAATAGCAAAGCTCTGCCTGCCATTTTCACATCCCTCCTAAGCTGTCTTTAATAAGCATTACAATTAGCTTCTGATAGCTGCTTGGAGGCCTGCATGGAGCAGGCTGGTTGTCTGAGTATAGGTCTTATTAGTGCGTTGTCTCCTCACAAAACTGCCTTCACAAGTGACACCTTTCTCAGCAGTCTCCGCGGAAGCGAAGGATTGAACCCATTCAGAGACTGAACAGCCTGTAAAGCTTGTTCCCTAAAGGACACAATAACAAGAAAATAATATAAAGGAGAATGAAGGAGCGAGGACAGGACTGCATAGAAGAACCTGCTCTGATGCTAAACGGAGCATAATTGTCATAAGGGTGTTTTTTCGACCTCTGAGCTATCAACCTGATCATTTTCTCTTGGACTAAATATACTTACAGCTAGTTTGGGCAATAAGCAATTCTAGTGCCAACATCTGCAGCTTTTAGATAGGAAAAAAAAATAAATATAGCCTCCGTTTAAGACTTTGATTTATTCTCCACAATAAAATAAAATTATGGTGTAGCTGAAAATAACAGCAGCCCACAGTTCTCAAATACCCGGTAGAAACAATCTGGCTGGCTGACCCCTTGCCAGTGTTTCCTGATTATAGTGTCACCAAAATCTAGTTATAATGATATTTTCTTTATCAAATTATGTGCTCCTGGCAGGTATGCTCTCTTTTGTAAAGGACAAAGAGTATAATGCATGATCTCAATGCAGGTAAACATGTAAGTCGTCTTTAAAATACACTTTGTGTAGAGCAGAAACAATACCAAAATGAAAAATGTACATGCATTGAATCAACTAAGTTTAAAGCAGGGGTTGTTTTTTTTTTAAATTTTCGCTTTTCATTATTATGTTATGTTGTATGTTATGTTATTCCAGACATCATCAAGGACTACTCACAAAATTCTGCATTTATGGAATCACTTTTTTCTAACCTCCAGCTGAGAAAATGCCTTTTAGTTCCGTTTAAATCTGATCATTATTTTCCTTCCCATTCTGCATACGTACTCCCTGACACAAAATCTCTCAATAGAAAAGTGAGTAGATAGGTAATTGCAATGTTTTGTTTGAAGACTTATGGTACATAATTCAAGGTTTAATTCTACTAAAAGGCAAAACTGACCAATTTCCATTCTTTATCTGAAAAATCAAACTTGTTCTCCATGGGTAATCTCTATCACAGAAGCATCAAAATGAATATAAGGCAGGATTCTTCCTACAAATATCATGTATTCTGTAATATTTCTGTGTTGGTTTTATATATATATGTACATGTGGCTGGCCATGTCCATGCCTACTACAAATGCTTAGAGTGCCATTATTTTCAGCAAAGTTACGAGCGTTACACCAGCTAAGATCTTGACCTATAGTTTTGTGTAATACAAATTCAATACTCTGAAATTGCAGTGATGCAGGCACTTCCAATAGGAAATAATTACGTTGGTAAGCCCACTCTGAATGATAATGTAATAATAGTCTCATTCTGAGCTCTGTAAGAACAGTCCTCAGGGGAAGATCAAGGATTCACAGCAGCACAGACAAAATCAAATTTTACTGTCCCAGGAATGAGGACAAATTCTTGCTGGATAAGGAAATACAGTTTTGCAGTAGCTCTTGACGCTCCACCCCTGGCACTGCCAATTGCAAAGGAGCTGATACGGTGGAGGGTTGATAATAAGGATGGCCAGGCAGGCAGTGGGATTGTGGCTACCTGCTGGTGAGGACATGGTGGTCCACCCGTCAGGGCATATATTTACAGGAGCAGTTTGTTGAGTGAGCCAGTATAATCCAAGTTCAGAAGCACAGTAGCCACTGTGACACCGAGAATGTCCTTCTCATGCTTTCCCTAGCTTTCCTGGCACGATTTTTCTGCTGCCATCCCATTCCTGGACATGGCTGATCATGCTGAAAACCACTCCAGAGCATATCTGTAGGACAGCTCTCTAGCAAATTGAAGTATCTCGATCAAGAGTAGAGTAAGCTCCATTTCACATGAGAGCAAAATGTGTAAGTATGAGGCTTTACCAGCCAAGTGAGACAACCAGACAATGCCATCTGACAGAACTGGCCAAAACTGAAGTACACACCAACCCCGGAGGGATTTATTTCTGCACTGAATCATCTCACTTTCTTATCTCCAACAATGACACAGACCAGAGCCATGAAAACAAGCCTTCTCAGGCCTCCTGAAATGTTTGAATCTCAGGGTCTCAGCTCAGTCTGACCCTTGGTGAAATCCTGACATCTGCAAATACGGGCCTTTCACATGCAAATAGAGGGGTGTAAATAGGGAGCGCGAGCATTTTGGAAATGCTTTGACATACTGGGCCCTTAGACCAACTTTTTCTTTGGTCACTTCTTTCTCTGCAGTTAAGAAATGTTAAGACATATGCCATGCAACGTTGTCAGGACTTTTTCCCCTCGCTACCCACGTGCCTAATGATTTAGATGAAAACATGTTCAAAAGGGTCATTCACCGATCTCCCTGCAGGCTTAAGTATTTTCAGCTCAGTGTCAAAGGATGCTAGAAGGGGAGTGATACTCTGCCCAGTCCTTTTCATAATATAAATTATCCAAGCAGAGGGTGTGTGAAAAAACGTGGACGTGCCTGATGTTATCGCAAAGTGCCAGTGTTAGCATCCTGCACTGGGAAAGGGCTCTGCTTAAATTCTCCCGTCGTGATAAGGTTTGCCTGTGCACGCAGCACATTTCCAGACCTCGTGCAACTTCACACCTTCACCAGATAATGCAGGTTTTTCCCCTGCACAACATCCTCTGCTACAGTGATCACACCCCACTCTCTCTTCCAGTGGCAGTCTGAGTGCTGGCATGACCCCAGGCTCTTTGTATGCGTCTTT
>KZ505729.1:1101098-1171491 GCA_002844005.1 Limosa lapponica baueri
AAAAAACAAAAAACAAAAAACAAACCAACCCCAAAACCATACTTAACAAAGTTTTTCCTTCAAATCACTGTATAAATCTTCTCTACATGCTTTTCCTTACTCTCTCTCCTTTCCAGCTTAGAAATCAGTGCCTACATTCCAGAAACAAATGTTTTCAAACAGCACTGTAAAATATGGATGTGGCCTAGTCACTTATTACATGTATGTAGTGATAAGTGACCAAGTCTTTTACCACTGTTTAGGTTGGCAGAGAAAGCTATAACGTATCCATGTGAAGGGGATCATTTCGGTTTTGATTTAGCAGGGGAAGGAAGGAAGGAAGAAATAAAGGGAGGAAGGGAGGAATTTGCAAACATGCCTGTGTGTCTCAAAAGGGTTTAAATGTGGCTTATTCCTGCCATGCAAACAGGTCATAAATCTGAAGAACTAGGCAACATTAGCTGCAGGTCTTCATGAACAAATCGTTTATTGGATGCAGCAAGCATGAATATGTTTAGGGGACATATACTTCTGTCACAGTTTGGCATGTCCTGAGCTTCTCTTCCTCCTGCCAACTCTACTGTGACTTCATAGAGCTGGTCAAAACGTAGGTAAATTTTTATAATACCCAAGTTCAAAAGATATCATGAATTCTTAAAACCATTTGGGTTGCTTATTTTACTTTTCTTCTTTCCTTCTCCACTTGACCACCTTTTCATTTTCTGTGGAAAGTTTCTGTTTTTCCTTTCAAACTGTTTTTCCTCTTGATATACTAAGGTAGTCAGGCGTCCTGTCAAACTCGATGTATTCCCAGGAGGACACTATTTCCCTGGTGCACATGATCCCAAAGCGATAGATGGGCCCAATAATTTTATGTTCTTATGTTACAGAGTGCTCAGCACTGAGGCAGAGAGGGCAAAGTACACGGGAAACATAGTTTTACTTTTTTCGATTTTGCAGAAGGGGAATTCAGGCCAATATTAAAGGCCAGCTTAGAATATCATACTCTTGAAATAGCCCGAAGATATATACAATACCTGGCTTCACAGTCAAACCCTAACAGACATCAATACTACAAATGAATTTATGAATCAAAAAAGTAAGGGAAAACTCAGTCTGGAGGCCCAGTGAAAAACAGGAGCTTGGGTCACCATGACTTGCTACCTCATGTAGTCGCTTTCATTTCTAAAGGGCATTGTGTAAATAGGAACATGTGACAGTGGAATATTCTGATCTGGAAACTTTTTGCACCTGCATTATATAAATGTCAGATAGAGGACCACCAAAATTTGTGCTTGAGGAGCTCTCTAACTGCTTTATCAAGCAGTTTGGACCACTAGAAGTGGATCTACAGACCTCAGGAGTTGGTGCAGAGGTTCTAGCATCTCATTAAAAATGTTTCTGAGCATCTCACTTCATAATAGTTCTAGTCTGGTCCTACGAACTGGATGCCTATCTGCAGCTTGAGTGCAGTGAGTGATCTCCTCAGCCACCACTTCCAGTTTAGTTTCAA
Source organism: Limosa lapponica baueri (assembly GCA_002844005.1). Lineage (NCBI taxonomy): Eukaryota > Metazoa > Chordata > Aves > Charadriiformes > Scolopacidae > Limosa > Limosa lapponica. Next base: position 1,102,591 of record KZ505729.1, read on the forward strand.
CACAAAAGACTCCAGTTCATGAATGCTGAGACCACTTCATGATGCAAATCAAAGCACAGCAAATGGGGAAGAGTCTGCTCTCAAGGTTAAGGAGACTTGTTGGAGGTTTATAAGCAGTAGAAACACATCCAGTTTACTAATTCCAATAATGCACTTGTAATAGGTAATGCCTATCACAACAATGGCTCCTTCGGTGGTATTAATTGCAATTTATTATGCATGCATTCATTAGGCCCATTCCTCCAAATCTGGCTGTGCTCTGCTTGATTCAACACCCAAGGATGGCTCAATTTTCCTTGCACGTTCTGGTCCATGTAGTCATAATTTCAGCCCTTGGCATAATTAGATTCCCTGTTGAGAATTAGTGCCTCAGTCAGAGATTGCTCAAAGCAGCAATGATCCACCAATGCTCTTTCCTTTAGGAAAATTTATTTTAGGGTAAACTTAGTTCTGCACCAGCCAGAAATTACTCGCAGCTTGGGTGATCTCACTGCAGCATGAAGAAGACAGGATCTGTTCCGTAGCATATTTCCAGGTTATCATACTAATATGTCATTTGCTGCTGTTCTGATTTGTTAATCACTATACATTATCAGCAGTCATTAGGCTTGTGTTCATCATCCCAGATGAAATCTGGCAACACTCAAAGTTCTAGCTTTCACTTTTTTTCTACAACCTGGTAAATGGCACAACTCCATGTGAAACTCTCCCCTCCTACATTTTTTTTTTTTTTTTAGATATTGCTCTATTCTATACATAGGATGATTTCTATAAGAACATAAAGATGCAGCTCTAACAGAAAAATTCCTTAGGAAGCTCAGAGCATCTGAAACCAGAAAATGAGACAAGAAACCATTCTGCAGACTTAATTAAGGCTTTTGCTAGCAGCAAAAACTATAATGCAACATGACAGTTATTTGAATGATTTTTCTTAAGATGACTATTGCTTTTCATTATCTAATTTGACATTAAGGTTGGTGCTGTGTGTCTAGCCTGCAAAACAAAAATAAAAGTTAATAAAACACATGCTAGAAATAGAATACAAGTTCAGAGGGAATGCTCTGGGGGCTAGGCCTTTCTCACGCTGTGGGGAGAAATATACTACCATACCCTTGTCCTAATTTTTTCACTGTTTAGAAAAGGCCTTATGGCTAATATGTCACATCTAATATAATTTGCTATTTCTGCCTTGCATTTTATTGAACCTTACTTTTTCATATTATAACCGCTCTGCTAGAAGGGCTAGAGATAAAGTTGTGTCAGCATTTCATTATTAACATTGGGTTTTCAGGGTTTTTCAAAATCAGACATTAAAACAATTCTCATCCGTGGCTTTAGACTGGTAGATATTTTCAACTTAGGTGTGAAACGTTTGGAAAAATTTTTAAAGAAACAGTCTGGCCCACTTTTTATCTGAAGATCCATTTTTACTTCTGAACAGGGAAACATAGCAGGATTTCTAGTGGGTGCTGGAGCTTAAACTGCAGCCCAGGCAATTTCTCCTGATGTTATAATCTTCTTCTTGCAGAATCTTTTCTTCCCAGTCCTCCTCCAAAATATGCAAGACTAACGAATGATAAAGTCTGACCTTTGCAGGTGCTGAGTGCTTCTACCTTACACAACCCAAGGACCTAGTGGATCACTGAAACAAAATCAATAGATCCACACAACTGCCAGCACAGTACATTCAATTCAGGCTTGAAATCAGGGATTCAGTGCAATGGTGTCTTTGTGATAATGTTTTTAAATAAAAATGCACTTACTCTTGAAGTCTTGGCAAAAAAAAAAAAAAAGGAGAAAGAAAAAGAAAAGCCAAACTGTTAACTCAAGCATGTGTTTTGACCACATAGGAATACATTAAGAATACATGACCAAATCTCCTGGGACCCTTACTTACAACACAGCAAAAAATAAATAAATAAGCACAGTAATTCTCCCTTGAATTATTGAACAATTGAATTGGTTAATACCCTCAATTCCAGCTGCACAAAGGAAAAAAATAAGGAAGAATATTAGTGAAAACAACTCCTGCCCCAACTATGTGCTCTTCTCTTGAGCAAAGTAGATGCTGAACTGCAATATTGATTGATAGGTAATTAACAAAACATATCTAATTTATCTGATGATTGAAGATCTAAGTATCTCTTTCAAGTGGATTAAAAGGAATTCAAATATAAGTATTTCATTTGTGAAACTGTATTGCTTAAGTAATTCTGTATTAATTACTTGCAAATGAGGTATTTTTGTTTCATATGTCTTAAACCTCAATAAATACCCTTAATGAATTAACTGATAATGAGGGTCTTTTTAAAGCAGATCAGATACTAATTTGAAGTAGCTTAATAGGTTCTTAATGCTGATATCGTCATTACCTAATGCGAGTCTTAGCAAAATAAAATGTTTTCTTTTTTTTTTCCTCTCTACTTTCTTTTACTCCTTTCTACCAATCCAATGATGTGTAAAGAGGATTTCATTAGTCCATGTCTTCAGTAAGAAATTTTACAGGACAATAGCAGAAGGTCCTTGTGCACTCAATAGCAATGAGAAGAAATTATGCCATTTATCGATATGCAAACTAAAAAAAAACCCCATGTTTCTATGATTGAAGTTTGGAAAAGAGGCACAAAATGATAAAGCACCTGACATGGGAAGGGACCTCTGGAATCATCTTGTCTGACACCCTGTTAAAAGCAGGGTCAGCTTAGCGCAGATTGCTCAGGGCTTTATCTACTCAACATTTGAACATCTCCAAAGACAGACAGTCCTCAAGTTCTCATGGAGCATTGCAAGAACATCGTCCTCTCTGTCTTTCTCCATGTATTTTCTCTGTCTTCCTTTGATGGCTTTCACTAGCCATCCTGCACCTTCTGAAGCAGATGCAGAGGTCTTGCATTTGGTGTTCAGATTCTTCAGATGTTCCTTTCACCAACATTTCTGGTTATCCCTTTAAGCTCATATTTCTCTCATCATAGTCCTTGATATTACCCTTCTAAATTTCATGGTTTGTCTCTTGTTTTCTGTATCACAAATAAGTAGATACTAATTTCAATTTCCTTAACTAGAAGTAATGATTTTCTTACAACTTTCACACCGTTTAGATCAAGGTCAGAATACCTGTGATATAACTTTCTAATGCCTCATTCAGATTTTTCACTACAGTTCTCTTCTGGTTTTAAACTACTGCATATTTATATTAACCTTTCTTATTCTCAAAGTTACATTATAATTTGCAGTTAGATCTTGACTTAAAATGCCTGCCATGCTATGGAGAAAACAAACAAAAAAAACCAAACAAAACAACAAACACAGAACATCAACCTTCTGGCCAAAAAATAAAAATCTGAATAATGTTAACCAAAAGAGTAAATATTTTGATGAAACCCAGAGATGTTGGCACACAGAAGTTAAAAATCAAATGTCTCATGTTCCAATTCATAACCATAATCTACTTTCCTTTAGCCAAATGTCTACTCTAAGGCAGTCATTTAGCCAGCCCTGGTAGTTAGAGCAAGCTATAATTGCCTTAGAGAGAGATTCAGCCATCTTACTACGATGCCTGTCCCAAGACAGGATGAACTACCTACTGCTTATGCTTCTCTCTCCTTGTCTCCAGACATGGGAATCTCCATCTTCTTTAAGACCCTACTGTCTGCCTCTATAATTTGAGTTTTATAGCCATTGACTTCCAAAGAGCTTTAAGGGATATTTCTGTAGGAAAATATCTTGTATCAACAAGTCTCTAGGACCATGCTGTTGGCTATTGTTCCTAGACACAGCAAATGCAATCTGCGAAACAAGCTTGGCAGAGCAAATGTTTGTGAACAAAGACTGAAAATTCATTTTGCACAGTCAGTGAAACATAGAGAAGGCAGAAGCAAGGCCAAGGCAGGAGGGAAAGGAAGGGTGAAAAAGCTGAAGGAGAAAAAGAAGTATGGTTGGTGCAGAGAAGAAGCAAGAAGAAGCAAGAGCAAAGGACAGCAAAAAAATCTGAGGTGTGCACAGTAGCTTTAGATACAGAGAATAAAACAAAATTCATCCATCAAAGGATGACATGACAACTGTGCATGGAGAGAAGGATGGGTAGTCAGAACAATGAAACAATTAAGCTGAATATGTCTATCAATTATTGCTAATTATCAGTATGTCACTCTTAAGGGTGTCGCTGTGATTACACACAAAGATGTGATAAAATATTTAGCATAAAGGGAAAGAGACAAGGCAAAACTGTTCATTACTGAGCCTATTCAGCGGTCCTATAAATTCAGCATATCTCAGCGACCACCAACAGTCTCAGCCAGAACGTTCATTCAGAGCAGGCGATTTCTGAGGGCAGTCAGCCAGGCAAGATGCACTGCTTGGAGGTAAAAATGGGACCACCTGCCCAAGACCACTAGGCAGTATGACACACATCTACCTTCTTTCCTTGAGAAAGTTTATATAAATCTGCTGACAATGGATTGCTTCTCATACTCATCTTTCATAAATTCCTTTACATGCAGGATACAGACTTTTGGAAATCTGTGACTTGAAGCTACTGATTAGAGAGAGCACCTTTACTAGATGGCTCACAGGCATCTCACGGAGAGCAGAATCTAATCAGATGGTGCAAGAGAAAGAAGACAAGACAGACTACTGATTAATTTTGGAGTCTGTCTTTTCCCTCAGATTCAATCCAGTGTGATAGACGAGGGCTCCTCCTCACTGCCATGGGGTTCACACTCGGAAGGACAGGACTGTACCCTGAGTCCTTATACAACTCACTGAAAGCTGGGCTACATTGAAAGAAGAGGGCACAATGAAAAGAGAGTATTCAGTTCCCCCCTCATGTAATAAAATCGGTTTAATGCACATGCTCTCTCTGTTAAGTGTTTACTCTCTGTGACCTTCTCCTGGAGGAGGAGATTCATTTCCAGAAAACTGTCAAGCTAAAAATGTGTTACTTTTAAAGGGGAGATTTTAACTGCATTTTTGATAAGAACACATATAAGAATGTCTTTGAGGTTGATCTTCCTATGTTTTCATTGATTCCTTCAGTCTTTTATTTGAATTGTTAGACATTCCTTAGACAGAACTATGAGGTTTGGCTTTTAGGAAGATAATCAAGGTTTTATGCTTTTAATCACCATCTGTTGTTTAATAAATGTCAAATTGTTCCTAATGCTCTCTTCTAGCATACAAGTTTTTAATTTGATTTTGATTTTGTGTTCATTACTGGCAATTGAGGGCTTGTCATACAAGATTTTCATTTCTTATACTGTCTTGATTCCAGTCGGAAATAAATATGCATATGAATCCATATAGAAACATAAACATATACAAAAGATGTGCATATTTTTCAAAACTGTAGGGGAATACAGAAAGAATTTGAAATTGTCCTTTCAGTGGTCACAGTGACGGTAGTCCCCACAAAGAATATCAAGAGAACAAGGTAACAAATCTCAGGAAAACTGTTGAGAAGCATCAGGATTTTCAGACTGCTTTTTTTAATCAGAAAGATCAAAAGATGTTTTAACTGAGAATACTCTGTATGCTACAGGGTTCAAAAAGGAGGACTCTATCTGAGCCACTAAAAGAAAATAAATCAGCTGTTGACTCAGAAGGTTGTTTGGATGTCAGAGCGAAGAGTCAACACACCCTGAAACACCATGTGAATCCGGACTGGTTGGACTGAGAGATTAGATATGAGAAGCTTTTCTTCTAATCACAGCAGAGAAAGAAGATGCAAAAATGAACTACCTTTGATGAGCTTCTGCAAATGTCAGCAGAGGAGGCAGAAATTCTATCCTGCTCGCTGATTCAGGACAAGAGGTCATCTGCCAGCAATTGGTTAAATAACAGGAACATACTGCTTTCCTAAAGAGTTTTACAAATAATTTAGGACTCCTTTTATGAAGAATTTTCTTTGCGGTCATCAAGGAGAGGTGAAATACTTTTCAACCGGCAATGTGCTGTTAACAGTCTGAGCTCTATGTGACACATCTGATTACTTGGGTCAATTCTGAAATATTCTCCAAAGCCTTGGGAAACCATATGTAAAGCTAACTGGGTCAGATTAAATATTCAAGGTTAGAAATACAGAAAACCAAGGTAGGTCACTGTAAAAAGCATCTTAACTAGTCAGTCTGCTACTGTTTAGACCCTTGAGAGGTACAAACCAATTTAAAAAAAAAAAGAAACAACAAAGAAAGATGCCTCATGAACATGCATAACAAGAGGCTAAGTGGCCACAAGCAAATTCAGGAGTGAAGCTGTATATCAGTATCAAGTCTAATTTCAGAATTTACAGTCATGGCTGTAACTCAGAATAGGAAAAACTTATTGCTGAGTTACCAGATAGGAGATGGACTCACAAACAGGACCCGAACAGGAACTCTGACATCACAAGAGGCTGTTCAGACTAGTCCCAGCACCACAACATGATCAACCAACTTTGTGTTATTCTTCACAAATACTTGTCCAGCCTTAAAAGCCTTCAAGACGCTTTAACATCCCCAGTTAGTCTCTTCCATGCTTGACTGTCCTTCCAGCTTGAAAACTTCTTCAAATCTTGATCATACTGCTCTCTTGTTAAGCCTGTCACTCCTTGTCCTATGTCCTGCAGACATGTAAAACAGTTCATTCCTTTCCCAGCTAACACAGCCCTTTGCCTATATACTTCTCCCCTCAGTCTTCTCTTCTCAGCACCATCCATCACCGGAAAGGAAAAACCACTGATAGAACTGGAGTTTTTTCACCTACTTTCACAGCTAAGACATGTTGAAATTGGCCAGGTGGGCCATAGTAAGTAACAGTTGTGCATAGTGAAGTGGAAAGAAGCACGCAACATAGAGCAATAATAGCAGAGAAGTTTCTCAAAGATAGCCAACCAGCCCAGCAATGTGTTCCTCACCAAACATAAAACAGGTCACCAGACCAAAAGAAAAAGCAGGTGATATGCCACAAACCATATCTGGGTGACAATACCCTTTGCACACGGCAAATAGCCCCCATAAGGTGACAAATATATTGTACACACAGAGCGTCATAGAAACAGCACCACCAGACAAGACTTCATTCTTTCCCCTCCCTTTTTCAGCTAAGCCACAGCCACAAACTAGACCAGGATCCATTTGTATTGCTGCAAGAGCCTGTCCCAAGGACCTCTTTGGTATATTCAGGACATAACAACATCCATGTTGCCTCCCCTCTCTACAGCCACAAGCTGTTGGTGGTTCCAGTTAAGGCCAGTTGGTGGACAGAAGCCAAGTCCTACCACATTTCAGTACTGCTGCTATTTGATCTGCACAGCTGCAAACTGGAAGCACAACCAAGGTTTTGCTGAAAGTTTGGCCCCAAATTCCAACCTACTACCTCTTTTACACTAAATTTTCAGAAATCTTCCAGAAGTGGCTAAACAGTGATGGTATGTGAAATGAGCAATGATAAGGGCTTAGATGGGAAATAACTGGGGGCAAGAGGGAGGGGAAAGGACCAGTATTATTGATATTGTAGAGGGGGAAAAAAAGGCAAGATTTTAACATGACCTGTATATTGTCATTTGGAGAGAGGATTCAGGTGAGAAAAGAAAGGTTCTATGATGCCCAGTGGCAGAGGAAAGGAAGAAGGCTTCAGGGGGGATATACTAAAAGCTCCATTTTGTCTGCATTAAGCTTATGCTGATGGTTTCAAAAGCAAAATTGCTTCTAAAATAGTCAAATTATGCATTATGAATACATTATCTCATGCATTTAGCCCGCTTTTTCTGCTGACAAATAATTCACAAAACTATCCTGATTTCTGTAAATGTATCCACTTGAAGCTCAGAAATAGGTCTAAAAACAGATCTTTACAGCACTGAGAGAAACACCTCAGCTAGTTCAGCTACATTAGTAGGTCAGATAGATCTTCCATTAGACAGTCTTTCTCCCTCACACACACATATACACACACAAGTCAGTACATACTATCCAGTGGCTATATTATGGCAGCCTCCTGAACGTTTCTCAGCTTACAAGAGCAATTGCCATGGAAATGTTGTGACAATCCCCTCGAGGCAAATGAGTGGTCTACACAACAGCATTTCTGAGCTCAAGAGGTCCCTTTTCAAGGCTACATTGAATTGAGTAAGTCACACCATTGCTGAGGCAGTCTCAAGACTGGCAGTGCAAAACTATACAGTGATTTGCCAGCCTTAATCGCTTTTCAGCTCTATGCAGCAGCCCTCTGGAAGTCCTGAGACATGCTTTTCCAACACTTGCGCAGTATAACTGAAGCATCCATTGTTAAGGGGCTGTTCTCATTTCTTCTTAGCAGTCCCTTTTGTAGCAGGGTCAGCTTTTTAAGGAGGGCTAACACTCCATCAGTGTCAAAAAGACCCCGGTTTCCAAGAAAAAGAACCCACAAAGTAAAAGGAATTAAACAGATTATTTAAATAGAGTAATATTGTATTATCACAGCTCAAATTATTTCTATGCTCATTCTTTAGGACAGCTAACCTCCTCTCCCATTTCATACAGCTTTCAGGTATGAGTCTTTTAGGGTTTTAGGATTCACTTTATCCTTTATATTCTTTATCTCTTCACGTATTTTCTCCTCCCAGGGATTCTCTCCATCCTATCATTTGTGTAATACATAGATATTAAAAATTAGTGCATATTATGACCTGCTGTGTACCATCATCCTCCCACTGCACTGGAAATTAAATAACCTACGCAGTTCAAAATATTATCCTATATGGATGCATTTTATATGGGAGAGATTAGGCTTTCAGTTATTGCTTCTAATCAACACTCCTAGCAGCTCAAAGTTCAGCAGCATTTGAACCAAGGAAGGAGAGCTTGCTGGTGATATAGACCCAGCTGCAACCTCTACGTTCATGTTCGCTTACACTCCTAACCACCTCGCAGAATGGAGCATAGTCTGTGTCTGGAGTCTGGTTCAATGCCATCTCTCTCTGTAAGGGAATTAACTGCTTGTTAGAAGTGTGAGAATGACAATCTGGGAATTTAGGAGACTTGCTCAGGGACAGAAATGACATAGCATAAGTAGGAACATGACAAGGACTTCAATTCATGGTACGCATCAGTGCTGAGTTTGAGGGAACATGCCCATAGGAATGATATACATTCATTCTGCTCTGACATCTTTGCTGATGCAAACAACAGTGCAGAGTATTATGGTGACAACGCTGATATGGGGATAACTGCTCTTCTAAGAGCCAGGCTAAAAAAGAATTCATAAGCTGCCAAATGACCAGTTCCAAGGTCACAGCCCATGGCATGTACATGGAGGCCTTCATACTCAAAATGCACTTACAAACACCCTGTTCATCCCTGTTAGGAAATTATAAATACTGTCCCTGGTTTAAGGAGAGGAATAACAATGGCAACAAATGTGAATAACTTGCCCGAAAGGAACTGGTTCTTACAATTCACTCTTGGGACATGCCTCCTGCGCTGTCACTGGAGCAGTCCCTTCTCACCAACTTGCAATGACTTCCTTCACAGATGCTTCCTCCTTCCCACTCAACAGAGTTCTGCTCAACCCTCCAGTGTCTAGAGCCCATGCTTAACCTTCTAGGTGGGCAGACTGAGGCAATCATGACAAGCTCCACCATCCACGTAGAGGAGACAGAGACCACCACAGAGCTGGTCTCAGCTCAGTGTGTCCACCCTCTGCTTAGCCAGCACCAAACTCCAGCTATCCCCTGTTGCTCTGAGCTGTCAAATGCCTGGTCCCACTGTAGGCAGATCCATGAGGAAAGTGTGGGTCTATCTTAAAGCCATGAGCCTGCTCAGCTCTGAGAAACATGTAGCTCCAACTTCTGATTATAAAAAACACGCATGAAGGGGGAAGCGGAAACCAATTTGGACTTCTGTGACCAAGTTTGGACCTGCACTTTTCTGATGTTTCAAATTTTCCTTGCCTGCCCAAATCCACTATTGTTCTTCTTGAGAGACTTATTGCTAATATTATAATCCACACTGGTAAATAAATGTACACATCTCATTGATTACTAGAATGACTGCAATGAAATTGCTTCCTCACGTCTTTCCATCGTCTTTCTTAGCTCTGCACATGTAATTTTCCACTCTATTGTACTTGCTCTGAACTCCGCTTTGAAGAGCTTTTCCATTTACTGAAATACTAAACAGTCACAACAATTTATTTGCACTTCTATTGTGCCTGCCTCCCCTCAGAGAATATCAACACAAATTACAAACATCAGTGATTTTAGCCTCCATTCATTCCAGCAATACAATCCCCAGCCTACAGATGAGGAAACTAAAGCGTGACTTGTCCAAAGTCATATAGGAAACTCACTCCAGAAATCAGTGGTGTCTTAAGGATGCTGCAGGCCATGGGCTACTGTGAGCATGTGCAGCAGAGACACTCTCTGTACATGCAGTAAGACCAGCTCCTGAGCAAGGGTTGCGTGGATTCATTCCGCCTGAGTCTCCAGACTTGCAGAGCCATTGCCCAGAAAGTCTGACCTGTTTGGCTGCAGGGCTGCTTTTGAATTAAGGGCCCAGAACCTGAGTGTTATGGTGCCATAATTTAAGATGGGACTGCCAAAAATAAGAACCTAATTCCTGCGCAGGTCCCTGCCTGCAGAAGTTTTAGGGCACAGTTAAGAAAGCAATGTACACATCAACAGAAACTTTTCATTTCAGTTACTTTTCTCAGCATCACAAGCAACATTACATGGTGCAAACAAGTCACCTGCACCCTACCAAGCTACAAATGCTCCCCTAAAACAGATCCCATGAATGAATGCTGTGCTTCCAACGGCTTTAGGGGTTTTTTTAGAGCAAGGAGAAAAAGGAACTACATGAAGAACAAAAGACTCAGCTACCATTACAGGAATGTGCATAATATAGGTGTCTATAGTCCTTCTACCGCTAACCCTCACCAGTTGGCTGGAAATGATGTCATTAGTCTAGTAGAATAGAATCCAGCTTTCTGATCTTATTTGATCAGAAATTAAATATTAGGCTTATGATGAGACAGTCCTCCTAAATTGTTTCAGTCCCTACACAGTAAATAGCGAAGTGTGAGGGCTTTGACAGGGAGATATGTGACCAAATGTAGATGGATTATGTAACGTTTTAGAGTTGTTTCAGTAACACTTATCATTCCTGAATATCTGCATAGAGGGCCCATATAAAAACTTAGGCAATTACTACAGAAGGATCATTTAACCAGCAGCTTAAAAATTAAGCTGAAGTTAAATACATAAAGTAGAAGGACTAGACCTTATCTTTATTTTGTGTGCCAAGTTCAGTTTCTTTTTGTTTTCAATTCAAGCAAAAACATAGTCCAAAATTATTTCTTTAGAAGTCAAAATTAGTTTCCATTCGTAGTCTATTCAGTAAATAACATTATATAGCCAACCTTTTTAACTCAAATATTGTGGGAGCTGAATTTTGAGTCCTTCAATGTTGAGAGTCACAGAGAATGAATTGTCATCTTCTTCTTATAAGTGAATTCACATTGTGCTAGTTTTATAAGTTGTCTGCTCACACATAAGAACTAGAGCTATCCTGAAAATATAGGTGAATAATAGATTTGATAAAATATGTTGTTTTCACATGATAGAAACTATGTAAATTTGATTTGCATTTATTTGACATTTCATCTGAAAAAACAGGAATGAAACTTTCAAAATGGCACAACATTTCATTTCAACATTTTCAAAAGGAATCTTTTGCATTTTTTATTTTGAAATGGTTTTTTCATATCAAAATTGACCTCGTTTAAAAATAAGGGGATTCAACCGTATGTGGAACATGTGGTTTTAGTTGACTACACATTTTAGTTATGCCAGTATGGAGCAAATCATATTATTTTTGGGTCCCTGCATCTCCCCCCCCAAAAAGGAGAGACACTCCAGTTTGATGCGGGTGGAGATAGGGCTTTTTTGTCACAATTTTTTGTCTCAGCCCTTACATCATAAACTCTATTACTTGTTATTTTCTCACTAGAAAAAGAACCCTTGGGTCACATTTATCTCATCCCCCCAAATGCAACAGTGGAATTCAGGTACTTTACTTACATGTAGGTGTCCAGGACACAGGTCTCTACACGTGAGGTGGGCCTCCTCCAAGAGGCAAAGGGAATACAGGAAACAGTCTAGAAAGGTACCGAGCACAACCATCTAATCAGATAAAGAAATCTCTAGTTTCATTGACCATGACGACTGATTGTCACACCTTCAGGGATTCAGTTGCACGCACTATAAGCACCTAGGGCCATTTGAGACGCCCAAAAGGAGATACATATGACACAGGGGATACAGGAATACACCAGATAGAGGCAAAGCAGTATACTCTAAGGCCCTAAAAATATCAGGATGGGCCATAGAATTAAACCCTGTATGTTTAAGCTAATCCATTTAACATGCAACAATCACAGAATGATATGGGTTTGGAAGGAATGTCTGGAGATCATCCAGTCCAACTGCCCCAACAATACTCCAGAGTGTTATCCAGCCTACCTGTTTTTATTATTTCATGTTTTTCCTTAAGGATCAGATAAATCACAGGTGGACAGTGTTTAACTCTTTCTATGGATAGTGCCTATACAACTTGCTTAGAGTAAATACATCTTGTAGATTGATAAAGATGCACAAGATAAATTCCATTCCCTCTGATTCATGTGGCTTTGCAGTATAACAGCAAGCATGAACTTCGAATATTCACAGCAAACTCATCACACTGAGAGGACCATGAATGAAACACTGCCAGTCACAAGAAGTACTTCATGAGCTATACGCTAACATTTTGCAAAAAGGAAAAGTGGGTTCAGTTCTATAATTAAAGCATCCATGCCAAATCATTTGCTCTGTTAAAATAAAACTACTTGTTAAAGTGTCATAGACAGTGCTTAGTTTCACTTGTGGAAGCCCAGGCAGTGTTCTAACTGGCACTTGGGGCATTCACATTACCAGCTTTAGGCTTCCCAATGAAGTGCCTAAATTAGGAAGCCAATTTCCCTGGGCTCCCTGCGTAATCCACAGAGAGACAACAAAAGGAACCAATTTCCCTAAACGTTACCTAAATCTCAAACAGCAATCCATTCTGCAGATTTTAGAGCCCTCCCAGCCCTATAGATGCTTAATATCACCAATAAATTAGTTTTTGGTTGCTCTCACATGGGTATTTAGGATCATGCAAGATACCCTGGGGTATCATGGTTATCAGATAGGAAGCATAGACCCCTCTGGAACAGCTGTAGTGGCCACAGTCACAGCAGTTCAGACAGCTCTAGACCTAAACTACATGAAGGTCTAAGTGACTTCCTACTTCACCTCAAAATTCCCAGAAGTTTATCTTCAATTACCCATGCACACTGAAAAGGACCTCTGTTTTGAGGCTAAGCATTTATTGACTGCCTAAAGCTCTATTACAATCCAGGATTAGGCAGACAGGTGACGTTCAGGAGACTAAGTCTCTTGGAAAAGCTTCGTTTATTCTGGTCTGGCAGAAATTCCATGGGAAGCCAAACGTCCCTCTTGCTGAAAAGGCTTATTGGTGGCAGCCGAAAAAGGTAATGTAATGATTTAACGGTAATATTTGAAATTCACTTCACTTCACTGTGTTTGGACTTGTTCCCCCCACAATTGCCTCTCCCTTGTCTGGACTGAACAATCCCCCTGATGTGACTGTGGAGGTCCTTGAGATGTGCACCATATTTGGGACAAAATAATGCTATTATCATACAAATGACGCTGAAGAGCTGCCTCTGTTGTGCAGGCTACACTAAAAAATGAATGAAAAAAAGATTAGATTCTGTGAGATCCTTCCTTGCAGGAACAATGTATTGTAAAGCAGATTTGCTTCATTTCCTTCAAAATCCCTCAGATAATGCAGGACAACGCTTTTCAATGGTTCCCACTATAGGCACTGCGTGTCTAAGTAAATGGGAACATGGTACACTTCAGAAATCATTGTAAAGAATTACTGTTTATCTGGATAAGGAAGGGTAGTCTTGAGACCTGATTATGCCTACTGATCCGAATGCATTGAAAACTCTGTTCTCATTTTCACATTCCTCAAGTAGCAAAACTTGACATCTGTGCAAAAACTGTCCCGCCGAACAAAAAATATGGCTGCTAGTGCAACTAAAAGGGCTAGAGTTTGTTGCTAATGAAACTTTCACCACATTTTTATCTGTCCTTCAGAGGAGTTTGCGGTTATTGTTTTTTTAAAGTTCCCACAGGAAATCTCAGCGGTTTTATCTGCACTTTGAGGGTCATGTAAAAGGTTGGGGCGTGTTCGAAGGCTGAAGAAATTATTCAGAATGCAGATTTGTAAACGAGAGCGATTATTTACTCAGAACAATCGAGCCTAGGCATAAAAGCCAGGAAGCACATATACAGCGAGAGGGCTAGATGCCAGCTCTACGTGCTCGCTGCTTATGTGGGTTTCTGAGCAGCCGTATCTCTTGGTCTCTGACACTAATGAGGGATGAGGATTTTCAGCATCTCACAGGCACGACTGCTGTAGAGCTGTTTGCATGGGCCATCCTGGGGTTTGCACGCTTGCTTGTTCATGGAAATAGGGCAGTGGGGATATGTCACCTTGCACCTGGACCTCTGCTCTAGCCTTAAATATGCGGTACTGGTTCTGACTGCTGATATTTGCTCATCTCTTTAACACTAGAACTGCCACAGTCGCAGTTATCCCGTATGACTTGACAGTATCCTGGCAACATATTTCGTTAAAGGATGACAACAATGAATTTTCCTAAAGAGCCTTTCCATCCGGTGTAACCTCACTCACACGCACAAGAACACGACTGGTATCTTCCTGAAAGATATTTGTCTGTTTCATGTAGAGAAATGCTGAAGTCAATCATTTGGTCATTTGTGTAGTGAAATCACTCGTCGACCGTGGCAGGGAGCAGGCTGCAAACAGCGCTGATTTCATTATGCACAAAGAGCAGGTATTGAAGTGATGGAGCATTCAGCTCTGCCTCCTAAAGATTCCCCACCGCACAAAGCAGAGTAATATAATTGTTAAGAATGGAGGGGTACATTTTCAGAGTGCTTTGCTCAGCAGTTTATTCTCCTGACTCTGATTAAAGTTAATGGGAGTCATGCAGCTGAAACCCCATGGATTGCACATGGTTTGATGACACAATACAGCTGCAAACGAAGGCAGGATTGTGAAGAGTCAGGTACAAAATGGCAATTTTTGCTCCATTTAACCATCATCTCTTTTTCAGCTCTCAGCACATTAACCACTTTTCTGCTGATCGTGTCTGCAATGTCTAAAACTAAGTGGTGCTCTCTGAAGCACCCGATTTCAGCAGTAAAACCGAGACCTTGTCAATACAGCCCACTGGTACCTATAGTAACACCTATCTTGTGTTTTGTTCCCAAAAGTAGAAGTTCTTTTACAATGTGGGCTAATGCAGGATAGTTTCCACCCTCTTGCAGACTACTAATAATTCCTTACCAAGATACACGGACGATTAACTGCTGGGAATGCTTCTCAGGTGTTACTGCTAAACCCTGTTCAGTCCATTGTTCGAATAACATCGTTTTTCGCTGTATAAAATAAACTTGTATGATTTATGGGTACAAAATAATTCTTGCCCAAAGGTACATTTTGAACAATTTGTATTTTACAAGCTGTAAATGCACACTATTTATTTAAAGGAAAATGTGCTAAAAGCTTACTTAATAAACTATTTAAGTGCTAGAAAATTTTGGTCAAGCACTATTTTTCTTGAAGATTATGAGTCCAGAAACTTTGTGGTCTGTCCCTGTTATTTGTTCACCCAGAAATCCTTTCAAAGCCAAGCCATTCAAAATTATTCTTTCTGTTTTGGTAACATCTCTGTATTTACAGCTTTCACTTTTATCCGATTAATAGCATCTTCACACTACTTTGGATCCACTACCTAGGACATCCTGTCCAAGACCCCACCACAGGCCGGCAGTGGAAAAAGTTCTAGCTCATGATATCCAGATATATTTCATAGGAACTCAGTTTCTCAAGCTGTGAAGTGTATCCATGACCTGCCTGTGGGTCATAGAAATCCCCACGCTAGAAGCTGAAGCTATGCACTAAGAGAAGATCTGTACTACTAAATAATGGAGGATGAAGAACTATGCTGGACTGCTGATGGTGTTTCCTCACTCCCTGGCTCTGCTCTGAACCTCTCTAACTAGACTTCTTCAAGGCTTAGCTATAAAAGAACTCGGAATTCTCACCAGTATGGACTAGTGTCACTAGTGCCACTTGGACTCAGACCTCTTTCACTTACAGTGCAGACAATGCCAGTTATTTTTCTGAGGGCTGCAAAGATGCATTTTTGTGATCTGCGCATGAATCCACATTTCCATTTCCAGGAGGT
This sequence comes from Limosa lapponica baueri, assembly GCA_002844005.1. Taxonomy (NCBI): domain Eukaryota; kingdom Metazoa; phylum Chordata; class Aves; order Charadriiformes; family Scolopacidae; genus Limosa; species Limosa lapponica. The sequence goes on from KZ505729.1 coordinate 1,118,935, forward strand.
GAGTAGCTTCACTTGAAAAGCCATTGATTTATGAATCTGATGATATTAAAATGCTTTTAGGAAAACTGCTTTGTGACACAAAGAAGATCCTTGCTCGTATTTCTCCATATGGAAACATGAAGGGTTAACATCGGATAAAACTAAAAATCAACAGAAGATCATTCTCGCATCTTAAAAGTTCTTACGCTGTGACCATCACCCCAGATTCTGGACATCACTCCAGAATATCAGAATAAGAAACATAATTGCCATCCGCCTTGAGTCTGAATCTGTGCCTGCGGACACACCTCTGAATCTCTCTGGGCTGCTTCTCTGGCTGCCAACACAAAGGGAAAAGCAGAAATTAGTCTGAGCTGAGGAAAAGAGAAAATACTTCCCATCTCCCACAGAGAACAGACACACAGTTAAAGCCCCCAGGCCGTCAGTAAGAAGACATCAAAGAATCACTTCCAAAACATAATCCGGTTCCCAAAGATTTGCACTAAGAAATCCCTGCAGGAGCTGGCAGTGCCAGAAGCAGTACCAATCCCCATCCTGGTTCCTGTCCTGCATGGCAGGGCATAGTGTGAAGCTGCACAGATCGCACCTCAAAGTTTCTGAGGGAGTCAGGTTGCCTGAAAAGAGAAGAACCCCAGTAGTCAGTCCAGAGATGAAAGCCCAGATGTACGCCCTTCGTTTGACCTACAGAAACCTGACTGTCCCCTACTCTGCAAAGCTACGCATTCCTCAAGGGGAGGGAAGCTATAAAAGGAATGCTTTGCAGATAAAGAGATCTTTCACAACTTCCAGCTGACTTTTTCTCCTTACCCATTTATAAAGGCATGGAATTTAGCATGAGCATGAGGAGTGTTATTATATATCCTCCCCTTCTTCACATTGAGGTTTCCATGCTAAATTACTGTTAGTGAAAGACTCTGCGGCCCACAGATAAAAGAGACTATATGAAGAGCTAACCATTATTATTCCCATTTAAAAAGCCAAACGAATCTCTTCCCCCTTTAAAACACACCAAAAAGGGAGATGCAGAAAATGTTAAATCAAGGTGCATTTGATCACTCCAAACTTTCCTGAGTTCCAAAGACCCAGCATTTTTAGCGTCACTGTTTCTTGGGGGTATTTTTCATCACAATAAAACGATTCAGCAGAGAATGTTTCCATTCAAAATGTTTCAAATTGCTTTCCTGTCAAACGTATAAAATGTCCTGCATTATGCATAAGAAAGATTTGTACCTCAGCTTTGCTAACATAAACAGTATTTCCAGCATCAGGAACTAATAGAACAGGTTAATGCTCTGGGGTCTGTTCATAATACAGATGGTAATGATTTGTGCAGCTTATGTATGTGCTTCCCACGTAAACATCAAGAATCTGAGTTGTTTTATGCCAGTCTTTCAAACACCGATCTTCTACTGCACGGGCAATGGCAGCAATCCTCCATCACCTCAGTCTTTCTAGAGTCTTCTTTGACCCACCCTGATTACAGACCAAAAGCTAATTAATTAAGTCACACAGATGTACGCAAAATCAGCCAGGAACCCAGCAGGTAAAGAAAGCTGTGTCTCACTACATAGAGTCCCAAAAGGCATTCCCATATCCAGTTGCAGGGTGCCCAGCACTGAGGAAAATGCCTGTTGATGTACCCACACCGCACTGGACAGAGGGGTTTGTCAGGTGTTTCTAAACAAGCTCCGTCATTTCTGTGGCACAGTGCAGTGACTGTACTCTGGAAGTTAGTCACGTTAGCATAGCCTGCTAGCCAAAGGCTCATGTGAGCATCGTGCTAAAACAGCTATCCTGTTTTTCAGTTTAAAGAATCTGTCTATACTGCCAAATGAAAGATGGTAAAGAGATTCCTGTTCTTGGTCCAAGAGGCAGCTTTACATCATCTCGGCTCAGGGCCAGCGCTCAAGTGTCACTGTAAGGAGCTGCACCGCAGGGCACAGACATGTCCTCGGTTCCCCATGCAAGCCAGTGAGAGACCTGAGATTCTGAGAGGAGGACTCAGAACAACCAACACACTAAGCCAGCCAAAAGGAAATGCCAAAAACTGAAATCTCCTAGTTAGTTGCCATTGCAACATTAGGAATCAGAACCAAACCCTGGACAAATCCATATAGCCCTCAACTCTCATTAAAGCACCAGCAGAGAATAATACAGGGGCTGGGGTGTGGGGTTTGGGTGCAAATTCTCCATCTCTCCTCTGAAAATTGTATTGCTATACAGGCAGGAATGCAATATCCCTGGAGCCTGAAGGACAATGACACCCCAGTTCTGCTGTGGTTCTCTGATGAAGAAGAAATCCCAAGGCTGGTTCCTGTATCTTAGACAGCTTCTGTATACCTTGTGCACACCATTCATGAACATTAGGTGCAGGAGGCAGACTGTGGGACTCTCCACGTTCAGGGAAGTTGCTTGGACATGGGTGTTAGCCCCCTTGTTTCTTCTCTTCCTGGTTCCTTAGTGCTTTCCTTTCAAAACAGGTGGTGTCCAAACCCATCAGCAATAGAAAAGATAGTGTCAGTTCAAAGTGTTATACGTGAGATTTACAGGTAACCAGTCCATTCTCCTCAGTTATGATGAAAAGAGTTATAGGTCAATGGAAAGGAGAAATCAACACAAATTTTACAAGGCTTAGAAAACATGACCTAGGAGGAAAGGGTGGGAATCTGGGCTTTATTTATCTAGAAAAGAGAAGACATCATAGATATATGAAAAGTATTTTCCACTATGTAAATTGTTCTTACACAGATGAGAGTTAACCATGTTTCTGTTGCAGACAGAAGAAAACATTCCCAGACTTCAGGCTAAGGAATTCCAATGGCAGGATTATCACTGCATCCTTGTCCTGCTCCTATACAGTTCTCTGAAGCCTCTGCTATTGGCCACTGTTTTGTAGAGAATGCTGGAACAGCTGAGCCTTTGGTCTCAGCAACATAGTCATGCTTATCTTCTTAAATCTGCTTAATTTGCAGCAGAGAATGTTTATGAAAAATTTCCTAGTTTTGAGGTTAGTTAATTGCCCAAAGAGGCCACCTAGGGAGACTGTGAAATCTCCATCATTAGAGGTTTTAAAGAACAGATTATACAAACAGCTGTCAAGGGCAGCTCAGACATACATGATCCTGCCTGCAAGCAGAGGGGTGGACAAGGAGACCTCCTGGGATCTCTGTCTAGGATTATGACCCTCTTCTGAGTGCACTGCTTTTGGCTGGAGCTGTGCAGATGTCTTCTTCCAGCGACACCTTCTGCCATTGGTGGAGGCACTAGCTGTATAACAGTACTGTCCATCTCTTTCCCTCTCCAGTGTCATACCTGTACCAAAGGCAGAGAGATGTATGTGGGATACGGCCGTGTCCCACTACTGCCGAGGTATCACATGTAGCAGGCAGAAGATAAAGAAGTTTGGGAACTGCTGAGCTGGGGACTGGGCCACCACTTTCCAGACTCAATGCTGAGGAAGAGCAATAGTGTAAAGCCAGATTTGCCCTCACCCATGGCCCAAGGCCAAGTACAGCCCAACTGGCCTGTAGAATGTAGGCCAGTGACAGGAGCCATTCCCCGAAGACTCAAAAGAACAGTTGCCCATGCAGCTTCCCTCACTTCATTTGCTTCCCCGTACGTGGCTAACAGCTTGCAAACTGGCAGCAACCCAGCAAGCAGAGGGAAAGACAGGATTCTTGCTAGACACACACATTCGCCCTCACACGTGCTCACTTTTACAAACCATAACATTGCACTTCCTTAATTCTCATCTCTCCAAACCCAGCCCAGCCACAAAGTAAGCATTTTGTCCTGTTAGAAGGAGAACTCCTAGTCCTGCAAAATCACAGGTTGTTTGGCAGTATGAAAAGCATCATGGCTGCAGGCTCTGTGTGTGGTGCACACTTGTGCCATTGGTCTCTGGCTTTTAGGGAGCAACTGTTGTGCTGTCACAAAAACGCAAAGAAAGAAAGGAAAGAAATCAAATATTTACAGGAGGAAAAGTGATCCTACCCCACATGGTACAAATTTAGGGATGCATTGTAGCTACATTATGTGCACATAGCTACTGAAACAGTTTCCAGCAGAATGTTTACACAGTTGTCTGGAAGCATATTGTTTGCCTACTTTTCAAAGTCAATTTATATGCAGCACACGTAGCAGCATGCATGAAAATTCAGACAAAAACACAGATGCATGCAACAATCCCTGGCCAGCTCTTGCTGCTCTTTATTGTTTGTTGCTCAGAAGCACCTGGGAGAGAGGAGGAAGGCAGCAACCCGTTGTGCTCGGCGCTGTACTACCCCAACCTAAAAGGCAGGTATTTCCCTTGAGGAACTTATAATCTCCATTTAAGACAAGATACAACAAGTGAACGTAACAGAGAGTGAGGGAGTGACATACGGGAATGAATAAGAGAGTTTATAATTGCCAGCTTTATGCTCTCATGTGCCAGCTAATAGAATACATGATGCAAATAAATACCAGGCTCCTACTGAAGGCAACAAGTTAGCTGCAGTCAGCTGGCAATTTATCAGTAGCTTCACGGAGAAATTCATGAGAAGTTTAGAGGAGCCCAGGGAAGCAGATAGATCTGTTTGGAGAGGGCATTCCAGAGAAAAGTGTCAGTGTGGGATAAAAGGAAAGGTCTGTGACAAGGGAACGGGAGGATGAAGGAGGTTGGCATAGTTTAGGCAGCAAAGCAGGGAGGCTCAGGTAACACATTTGCTGAGAGGGAAGGGGTAAAAGTCTAGGACCAAAGAATAAGGAACTTGTATCTAACATATTATGAAGACAGACTGAGAGAGTTGTGGTTGTTCAGCCTGGAGCAGAGAAGGCTCCAGGGAGACCTTATAACTGCTTTCCAGTCCCTGAAGGGAGCCTACAGGAGAGATGGGAGGGACTCTTATCAGAGAGTGTAGCAATAGGACAAGGGGTAATGGTTTTAAATTGAAAGAGGGGAGATTTAGATTAGATACTAGAAATTCTTTCCTGTGAGGGTGGTGAGACACTAGAACAGTTTGTCCAGGGAAGTTGTGGGTGCCCCATCCCTGGAAGTGTTCAAGGCCAGGCTGGGCCTTTGAGTCCAGATGGGGCTTTGAGCAACCTGGTCTAGTAGAAGGTGTCCCTGCCCGTGGCAGGGGGGTTGGAACTCGAAGATATTTAAGGTCCCTTCCAACTCCAATCATTCAATGATTCTATGATTCTATGTTAAAGAGAGGGTACAACCAAGAAGGACTGCAAAAGGCAAAAGAGAATGTATTTGTCACTGCACTTTGAACAGACCTGGGGGTAAACGAAATCAGTGGATGAAAAGGATCTGAGTGAAAACTGTGTTACCGAAGGCAAAAGCAACATCAAGAAATGGTGTGGAGTCACCAAACCAGTAACAGCCTATGCTGGGAAGCATTCGGGGAGGTCTTCTCCATGTCCAAGGAGGAAGGAGAGGAGGAAACACCCCCCCAAACAAAGCAGAGTTAGCACCAGCTGCAGGAGAGGGGGCAACAGCGACAGCGAATGAAGCCCGCCCAAGGTTGTGTGCCATGGACAGCTCAGGAACACACTTTAATTTTAACAGCCAGCACTACTGAACCACCTTCATCCTAGGCCTGAAAGGACAAGTCTAAGGGAAGAATTGAAAAGGTGTATTACACCCTTTTCTTGAAGTGCACCTTTGCAGAAGGTCCCTCCCTCCCCGCTTACAGTCATTGCGGGGATCAGAGCTGAGTCTCCCGCCTTAGGTGCCTCAAGTTAGGTGGTGTGAAAACCACTCATCAACAAAATTGCATTGAAGTCCCTGTACTGCAGTTCCCTGTGTCACCGCGCAGATAGATGTCCTTTCCTCCGGGCTCTGTGGCAGGTACTATTTATGTTCAATATTGTTTATATACCCCAAAACCTCCACGGGGAGATGCCAAATCAATAGGCCAAGAGCTGAAATACAGTCATTTCCTGCCTTTTATTTTTCTGTTTTTAAAAGGACAACAGTCTTCCTACAACTCTGCAAAGCCTCTTATAACATTAGCAGAAGCACTGCCAGCTGCCAGGGCTCCAGAGGCACTTATGTGCCTCGCTGCCCACCCTGCCCACCCCCCTGGGGCTCCCCACCATCCTGCCCAGGACCAAGGGCCCCATGTCGACCCCCAAGGACCATCAGCACCTGCTCCAGCGATGCCACAAATATGGCTGGTCTCCAGCTCCCCACAACCCTGCCCTGCCCAGCCATGGGGCCCACCAAGCCAGGCCCACCAGTGGGCCCATGTCGCAGCCCAGCCTCGGCATGTCCCTGTCCCCAAGGAGGTGCCTGATGCCCCAGGCTGGGGCTGCCCCAGTGCCCCCCAGCTGCCCTGCTCCTGGCTGGGGCCATGGGACGGGCCCTTTCTGCCAGGCCCTGCTCTGATGGACCCCAGGGGAGCCCCTGCTGCACCCTGGCGCTACCTAAGAAATATTAACGCAGAACAAAAATCAAAGGACAAGCTCAACCTTGCCAGGACCAAAACGTCTTGACTCAGCCCCTCCACACAAAGCATTTTAAGGTTTTTATAAGTGCATGGATGTTTCTGCTTTCCTTCTGATACTGAGCTACCGGCACCTAACGTGATTGTGTTTTATCTTCTCTGCAGCGACATTGCATGGTACCCCAATAAGATGGCCACTGCCACTTTCTCCCCACTTCTGGGCTACCTCAGTGAGGTCCAGCTGTAGCCCAGTGCCAGGTCACACAGTGTCTGGGCCACACCACCACCAAGGAGCCATGGGGTAGTCATGGCATCCCCACCTCCACCGCCATCATGGCTGCCTCCAGTCCAGGCCAACTGCTGTTTCCAAAGGGGAGAAAGCTAGACCATAAGGACCAGTCCCCAAGAAGGACCTGAGAATCACAGTCAATTCACCAGAACTGGTCATATACATGCTAAAATCAGCACCCTCCCCGAACGGTGGTGAGCTGAGGAGCCCCAAGGCCCATGCTGACAGCATTTCTTGATAATAAGCGGAGAGCTGCTCACCTTCCATGACCCATACACAGATGTAGAAGGAAAAAATATTTTTTGCAGTATTTTCTTCTTCCTTTCTCAGCCAAATCCTTACTTGGGCTGTTAAGGATTATTCACACAGCAGCCCTGCCTGTGCTGACTGATCAGATTACTGCACCAATGCCTCCGTGGCTTTCAGATTCATTTCACAGGTTTCCAAGAAACAGATGCTGATACCTGATAAGTGGCAGCACCTGGCTTCAGAACCTGTCATCAGTTCATCAGCTTCCGATGTCTCGAGTAGCATCTCATCTTGGTGGAGAAATGTTACCCTAACCAGCTAACACATTTCTGTGTGGGGAAATAAAGCTCCTCTTGTATACCTGTTGACATGCTGATTCACACCTCCGCGTTGTTCCCAGAGCCGTTGAAGCACACGAAGCCCAGCTGAGTGCAATGATTCCATTTCAAACATTTGTTGCCCCGGCTTCCTCTTGCATCCCAAAAGTTACCTATTTGTCACAAGCAGCTTTACACGGCTCTACAGCACAACTGAGATTCTTTGAAATATTGTTTTTATTAAAACAAAAGGAATCATTTGTATATGTGTTGATTTTGATTATCAGAGGACACAGACATGCTTGCATAAGTAACAGAAGAAAATGAACTATATGAACTGCTTTCTTCATCATTGTAGAGCTCTGAATTTCAGTATTTCAGCCTGCTGACACGATGAAGGTAAGACATTGATACAGTGCACACACTCAAAAATTATTACACAATACCCATTTTAAAAAAAACCCACATATCCAACTAGTCTGACCACACTTCTGTTTTCCACAAGACCTCTTACCTTACTGTAAGACAGAATTACCCAGGGAAAAAATTGGACCCTACACTAACAAGGCTCTCAGGAATCTAATTACAGAATGGCAAAAGTGCTGAACAGAGGCACATTAAATAACACAGCTGTCATTCTATGGCAATGCATGATATATACCTAAAAGCCACTCGTGGCCAATAAAGTCAATGGGAGGATTTGCATCAGCTTACAAGAGCATAAAGGAAAGGAAAACAGTGTTTCTTGCACTGTACTGCCAGGAAAATAGAGCCATGGTGACCATAAAACATGGCTAGATTGTAATGAGACTGTTCACAAGGCCAGGTCGAGGCACCAGGACTTGCTAAGGGCAACAGAGCGGGACAGAAAGTAAGATGGTGAAAGCTCTGCTGCCAGTTTTGCCCCTGTAGTTACTCTGGGAAGCCAGTCTGGTGCTGTGGCAGTTTGGGAGAGGGCTGAGCCGAGGGGAGGCAGCTACAGGTGGGGCCCCAGGGGTGGCTGTCCCATTGAGTCAGTGAGCTCTGTCTCTGCCCTAATGCCCTCTCTCTTCTACCTGTGGCAGGGCTTCAAACAGCAAAGTCCATTTCTACCCTCTCCTCTGAAGCCTTGAGCCAGATACTACTGCTTCCACCTGAAAAAATGGCTGGTTGTCTTCCAACCAAGTCTATTTCCTATACCATTTTAATCCTTCTATTAATTTCTCTGAGGCCTCAATCCACTCTGATGATCAGTGGAAATTCATCCTCAGTTTCTGGGTGGCTTGTCGGTGTTACACTGAGAAATGCACATCAGTGGATAATTGGCTTCTTGGTCAGTAGATAGGCTGTGCCCATCAATTTCTGTGAACAAAATGCACTAAATCTGTACAGTAAATCTACCCCTAGAGGCAGGACAATTGTAAAGCACAAAGCAAAGCACCAATAAACACCAGTCAAAATCTAAAGAACCCAGTACTGCCAGGCACTGCTGCCAGCAATACTACTAATTCCTTTAAAGAGCATAAGTAATATATATAACACCACCCCCCTGGATACCAGATAGAGTATACCAGACCAGATAAGCCCTAAACCAGCAATAGCATTGTCTAATTGGATCTCTCATTTTGGTTGCTGCCAGTTTTATCACATGCTTATGGCACTGAGATGCTAAGACTGAAAGTTCACATCGTATCTTAGAAGGTAACCATCATTGTAAACATACAGTTTCTGATCTGAGGGGCTATAATCAATACTCTGGATTGTATCTAACTTTTTATCCATAATGACACTTACTCTACCTTCTTGGCCGGTACTTGTGTCATACATGTAGAAGATTTCCTCTTTCCTAGTGTTCATTGGCCTTGTGGCATACAGAACACCACATAACATGAAAGCGTTGGAAACAGATGGCTTGTACTGTCTTGTCTGCCAAGTATTTAGCACATCAAGTGTGGTCTCATTGAGTTTGCTAATCACAATGTTGCCCATGTTATGTTCTGTTGAATATATTACCCATAACCCACTTTCATCCACAGCAAAATCTATGTCTTGCCATAATACACCTGCGTAAGAGAAACGGTTACCAGTAACAGCATCTGGAAGATCCTTTCTCAAAGCCGCAGTGTTTGTTTTTATATTATGCTTCACCATTTGTCTTGAACCATAAGCATGATAGTACAAAAAGTTATTATAAAGGGCAGCACCACTTCCTTCCCCATATGTTACTCTACTTTCATACAGGGGTCTAAACAGTAGCAAATTATCAAATGAACTATAAATTCTGTAGTATTCCAAGTATCTCCCATTTGTGTTCAACGGTGCAACCCAATAGACTTCCTCCTCTGGGTTAGAGGGAGAGTAATCTCTACCCCAGGAACCGTATTTGTAGGAAAATCCTCTCCAGTTCAGCTTTACAACATAGGGCTGGCTAACGTTCAGCAGTCCACGGTGAATGCAGCTACCTGCAATTAAAGAAAAAAAAAAAAACAGGTTTTCCAAATGTCATCATTAGGAGAGAGGTTTTGCATACTGTAGCCTCTAGAGTGTGCTTACTAGGGATTAGCTTTGTGGCAAAGCAGAGACACAAATGCATAACTCCATGTGTAAAAGGTCCATTTTTTGGCCCAGGGGAGTAGGGTGGGGGGGTAAAAAAGATAGGGACATCCATCCTCAGTCAGGATTAATTCGCAGAAAATAAGTGCTTACTGTGCTCTTCCAGACAAGGGACAGATTTCTGTTTCTACCTATTTCATGTATGCCAGCCTGATGCACTAGGAAATCCCTTGGAAAATACAATTTCAGAAGCATTTTAGGTTATTTTCTGCCTCAGTGGAACTGAGAGCATGGGAGATGGGGAAAAAAAAGAAAGAGGAGCATCTGATTTCTGTGTATTTCACTGAGGAGGGGAAGGAAGGAGCAGCAGCAGCAGTAATTCCAGAGTCACATTTCAGATTAGCATTCTGCTGTCAGAATCACAGCTTTACAACGGCGCGTCACAGCTGCATGATGCCTTCCACCTCAGACCCTCAAAGAAATCTGCAGACAGTAAGAATCACAGCCTGGGAAGTGTAGACAGATATTATTCCCAGTTTTCATGTGAGGCAACTCTAAAGAGAATATGACTTCAAGCTGAACCAGAACAGCTCTGTTTTCCACATATCAACTACTAAGCCATTTTCACGATCATCGAAAAATGAGTTTAGATACAAGAAGTACTTTCCTTTTACTCATGGTGAATGGCAGTGACATTCCTGTTTCCTGATAAAATCCCAATACTATAAATCACTGGTGGAAAAAATCCTCCACTCAGAAATCTCTGTGTGCCTCTGATGAGTCCAAAGCTGCCACTGGCAAAAAACAGCATGCTTTTTTCCAAGTGTTAACATTAGCTTTTTGTATGACTGCCACAAAAGTTTCCCAGCTTTTTCATTGTAAGGATATGTTCACCTGAGGTAACGGAGTCAGAGATGTCAAGTGACTGGCACGAGCTCACAAGTTTAGTGGTACTCCAACATTTCCCTATTCAGTGGGGTGCTCTAGCCCCTAAACAGCCTTTCTTATGAAAGGTGGAGTAGAATATGAATAGAATCAAGTCTCGCATGTCAATTAATGGATAAATTAATGGCCACAACTGTTTGATGTTAATAATACCTCCCTCAGCACAGGAACTCTGTGCACCACCAGTTATGGCATCAATGATGAAAGTCAAACTTACCTTTTGAGGTTTTAATATTTTCCATGAGTACTGTGTCACAATTGCTTACAGATTGTATGAAAAGAATGTCTGTTCATAAGCTCAGTCATATGAAGGGATGTCTAGCATATAAATAACCTACATCTTAGCACAAAGAAGAAAAAGAAATAACAGAGAATTTACCTTTTGCCCTCAAAGCTGGCCATCCCTAAGCAAGGCCAGACATACAGAGTTGAATTGAAAACTCCTAAAGTCACTGACAGAAAAAGCCTAGGAGATATCTTGTTCTCAAAGGCATCCTGGTCTATCCCACATATAGAGTGAAATGGCAAGGCAGACCAATCTGAAGTACTCTACTTGGAAAAAGACTGGGAAACAAGATATTTGGCAAAAAATAGACTATTGCAAATGCAGAGAAATCTTTTTCTGATCTGCTTTGCCCAGGGGGGAAGGTGCTCTGCCTCTGGGACAGGGAAACCTGAGGCCTGAATGTTAGAAATGTCCAAGCAAGAGGGCAACATTTGTGCCAATGTGTAAAGTCGATTTGGCCACTGAAGGTCTCCACATCTCCTCCTTTCTCAAAATGTAGCATTTCTCTCCTTGCACTACATAACACCTTCACTCTCACTGCTTTGTGCTGTCTTGCGCTAGTGACTTGAGGGACGTGACTCACCTGCAGCCTCCTCGCAACATCTATGAGGAAGGTGGGGAGAAGCTTTATTTTAAGTGTAAATCCCTATGTTGAGCTAAATTCCTGTGTATCCAGGCCATGCTGGCAGCATCCTTGAGGTATTGCCCACAGGAGCAGCTCTGCATCACTGAGTTCCCAAGCTCATGGTAGAGAGAGGATGACGTGAGTTGTGAACAACCCCATCTCCTCCTCCAGTCCCTTTTGTGTCCTGGGATTCCCGCAGCTGAAACGCGGGATGACCCCAGTTGAACGCTGCTTCCCTCCGTGCCACCAAGAATCGCAGCGAATCAGCCTTCCTGGCTCGGAGCAGATGAGCATTTAAGCATGCACTTAAGTGCTTTGCAGAGGATGAGGCCCCGGAGCAGAAACCTCATTTCCAAATATAGCACACGAGGAAGGCACTGCTGTGTGGCCAGCCAGGCTGCATCCCTGGAAATGGCACAAAGCGTGGCTAGTAACATGGCCTCAGCACTTGGCACGGAGGCCAGCGTTTGGAGGTGCTTATACCTCAGCTCATGCAAAGGAAGAAAGCTGAGGCAGACAGTGCAAAATGGCTTGCAGTCTGCCAACTCCATAAATCAATTTGAATATTTTTTTTCTTATATCTCTATTATGTATTGTTACCTCCGGCATGAGGGCTTCTTTCAAGCTGGTGACATATTGAATACATTACTGTGCTTAAATCACAATAAACTTATCTAAGAATTAAATGGTTATTAAATGCTCTAAAACTCTTGATTTGTTTAGAAAAATATAGCGCCGAAGCTTGCAGGTAGTGAAGCACTGCTAAGCTCATCTATATGCGACCTCAAATAATTTTTCATGTCATTAAGCAGAACACAATTTCAGATTTATTTTAATAATTCATACATTGTTTCATAAATAAAAAACAAACGTGTGTTCAGCAGAGAGACCTTTTTTTACAAAAGAAATAATAAATTATTATTTCTTCCCTTAAAGAGATCTCTCTGCTGAACACTTGTTTGGTTTTTATTTATGAAACAATGAATTATTAAAATAAAGTTAGAAGCGTGTTCTGTTTTAATGACATCAAAAATTGTCTGAGGTTTCTATAGAGTATGTGCCTGATTTTGATTTCCTTGAAAACTCTCCCAGAATTATTATTTTTTTTTACCAAAACACTCTGTGGTAGTCAGGGGGTGATCTGTCTTCTGCACAGGTTCAGAAGAATTCATTGTTGTTTATTTAATCTAAACTTGCCTCCCTGTCTGGATCTTGGGGGAAAAAAAATGCACAAAGGAAACAAAGTGTCATGTAATTTTGTAAATATTAGAAGGTACTTGAAATAAATCCATATGCATTATTCAGACTTTCAAGTTTTTAAGTCCTTTCTCCACTCTTTTGGGCCACTGATAAATGACGTCCTGGTATTATTGCCTTCCTTTGTTTCATGCTTCTGTAGCAAATAGGCAAAAGGAGGACTAACAGGTACATACACACGTACTTCTCCTTCTCCCTACATACACACGTACTTCTCCTTCTCCCTACATAAAGAACCAGTATCTCAGCTCAACTGTTTACTAATCCTTCTGTTTCTTAAGAAAAGGATCTGGCACTTAGTTTTCAGGGCTGGAGTGAGCCTGACTTGCTTGGCTGATGGGCTGCAGAACTGAGCGTGAGACGCATCCCGTTGGGTCTTGCTTCACTCTGAAGCACTTGTAGAGCACATCAGCTCCTCACTCCACAGCAGCCTCCTCCCACCAAGCAGCTGCATCTGATCGCAGAAGAGAAGGGATCACACAAGGTGGGGCCCGCATTTAAAAGAAATCCTATGAGGGGTACAGGGACCAGGAGCAGGCTGGTGCTACACCCTCACTCTGGCACTATCAAGTGCCAGATGTGCATCCTTCTCTCCCATCAGATGAACCACTGCATCCAGATGTGTGAGCTGTTACATGGGAGACAGAGCTGCTCGGGGAACGGCTCATCTTTGTTCCTACTGTCTACCTGACATAGGAAGACCCACACATAGACAGTTCCATCTTCACCAGACACAGGCTGACGGCTGCATCAGGGAAGACCCATGTTGTCAGCATCTAACAGGGGATGAGGTGGAGGGCTGCAGTTCATCTGACCTACCTTCAGGCAACTGAAAATTCAGGTACCTCAGCTAAGTTCCTTCCATTGCCAATGGAGAAAGGCATGTGTCTCCAGGGGCAGTTCAAGCAGTCTTGGAGAGGAGGCACTGGCCAGCTCTTTTCAGACACCGGTAGGGCATATGTCTCTCTTTGTGTATGGACATATTCATTTCAAAACACAACCCAGATCACTCAAAAACCACAGACATCTTGGGTACATAGGAGGTAAAATATAAGGTAAAAGTGAAATCACTGTAAGACTCCAATAGGATTGTCTGAGTTTCAGCATTAGGCTACACCAGGTCTTCCTCCTGCGGAGACCTATTCACCAGTAACTTGAAATCCTTAATTTCTAAGTGTATAAAAGCCAGAAAAATCAGCTTTGCTCTTTTTTTTTCCTTTCTTTCTTTTTTTGCCTTTGAGAGTTTTATCTGACTCACTTCTCCCTGCTGCCTCTCTCAGATCATTTTGGTGAGATGTGACAAAGAATCTGCTGCAGAGTCCTCAAAGAACCATCCTGGGGTCTTTACTCTCTATATCTACCCTCATGCAGCCAGATGAGATCAGCACCAAAAAAAAAAAAAAAAAGGAATGGATAAGTATTTCTTCCCACTGAAGTGATGAGCAGAGAGATGCCAGGAACTGCTGCAGATAGGAAAGTAAGTGATGATGAGGAGGATGATTAACTCTATATTTACCAAGACCCACCTCAGACACTCAGACGCCCACCTCTCTGGTGAGAGAAGGCGGTGAATGGAGACCAGTGATTTCTTTCTGCTATGTCGCTTGAGAACAGTCCTGCTCACTCTGAGAAATACAGCAGCAAATGCCTTGGGGGAGAGAGTCAGAGGGGCTGTGTACTACAGCACTGAGAAGCAAGAAGCTTTAATTAAACTTGCCTTTAGACTCATGGTCTTAGACAGCTTGGGGATTAGCCAAGCTCTCTCTAGTTCATGTTGCCTACCCAAAATATGCAGGAGAGGGGATGAAGGGGGAAAGAAAATGCAGCCTGAAAACAGGACAAAGAGTCAGTTTAATACAAACATTATAAATATAATATGAACTAAAAGCAGGGCAAGGCCAAATGGTTTGGCAGGAATTCAAGGCATTCAAGCTTGCAGAGAAAACGTATGGAAATTGTGTTCAAATGCGTAAATGAGTGCTAGAGAGCTTCAGAGGCCTAGGTGTGAGCATCCATGCAAAGCCTCCAAGATGACCATCTAGAAAATGCAGCTCTCTCACATACTTACTCCATCTCCCCAAGCAATAACATCTTCCTACTACTCTGTCTTTTCAGATACAGTCCGCAGGACACATAATTGCTCTACAAAGTTCTCTGCCCAGGGAACATTTGCTCCCTGCCAGGCACACAAAGTCAGGATACGCCAGCGCTGTGTGCATTAGCAGAGATCTGAGCCTACACAACACCTGGGTTATCTGTAAAGCTGGCATCTCCCAACAGGTAGGAAACTTGCCAGCCCTCTGCAGTTACTCAGCCAGCAGTCCTTTGTGCCAGCCTCAGAGACCACCCTCACCCTAAAGCTGGCCATGGCAATAAGCCCACACACATCCTCCAACCCCTCAGAGGTTCCTATTCCTGTGGGCAGGAGACAAACTCACAGACACCAACACCAGAGGATGTCCTCAGCTGGTGTCGGTGGTGATAATTCTCTGGAAGTCAATGGAAGCTATTGTCGTTCATACCAGCTGGGGTTTGGGCCTTCTAGACTATTTTCTGCTCCTTGGTTCCCACACAACGCAGTGACAAGCAAAGGTGCCTGAGCTAGCTGGCACACCAGTCAGGAATAAGGCAACACTAAAGCAATACCATTTTGGTCTCAGATAAACTCTACCCATCTCCCCATCGTGTCCTAAGAAGCAAGGCTAAATAATTCTATTACAGTCACAGTCCTATGCGGTTACATTTACCCATCCCAGAGCTATCATCCTGCTCTGGGCATGACTTGCCTATCCCTTCATGGAGCTGCACTGTGAAGCACAGACATCCCTTTCCCACTCTGAAGGCTCCCACATCCCACAGACACTTACGCCAACCACCCAGGCGTAAAAGCAGCGCCTTCCTCCATCACTCAGGGAAGAACACAGTATTCTTGTTTCAGTATTTTCTCACCGAAACAAAGGCTTGCTGTAGGCTCGAAGAGAAAGAGGCTGTTTCTTTCCACACACCGTCACCCTTAATAAATCAATGAGATGCCCTTCAAATACTTTTAAAACGTTGGTTGCTTTTTTTTTTTTCATTGAAACATTTTAAGCCCTTCCTTAAGGAGCTGAGAAGGGCCTTGAGATTTTGCAATGTGGGTTTTTGTTTCAGCTTTCTCTCCTGCCTGATCCCCCAGACAAGGTGTTACTCATGCATCCCGTCAGAGAAGTGCAGCAGCTGCCCACGCGGTCAGGAAGCCCTGAGGAGATCGCAATAGGAAAGGCTGCTGACCCTAAGGGAAGCTTGTATTTCTGTCTCCCACCTTTCCAACAAGATGTTTGAAACAGCTGACCTCAAGGTGATGAGAAGTAAATGCTGGTAGGTGCAAATCTGTGCTACCTGCAGGCAGGACACCACTCCACCTTTTTTTATGGGCTCCTCCAGCTGAGTGCTAACCAGCTTATGTGAAAAAGCAGGATCCTTCCCCTGGGTATTGTATATAGCAGAGCACTTTCTCTCTTAAAATACTCTGTCAAAAGGAACCCCCTGTGTATAAAATACTAGGGGATCAAGACAGTTTGATAAATCCTCCTCTCTGTTAGCAAGTGGGATGCTTAACCTGGCATATCTAAACTACTGCTTCCTAAACGGTTTGCTCTGGTGTCTCATATCTAACTCTCAAAATTTCTCAGACTATGATTCACTTGCAACATGATTTTTCAACTGAACACACCATCAAGACAGAAATTATTCCAGTTGTAAACTAATTACCACATGCCCTGTGACTGTTGCTACGTTTATATGAACTGCACTCTGGGAACCACTGATCTAAGCCCCAGAACATAACCTTTCCTAGTTAAGAAAATGGTAAAAATCCTAGTTCTGTTGAAATCAGTGATAAAGCTCCCACCTATTTCCCTGAGAACAGAATTCCCCCCCAAGGTTCTTGACCTTCTGATTTAGAAGAATCTTTTGCCTGTGAAGCAAAAGTAATCTTCATGCAAAGCTACCTTCCAGAGGTTGCATACCAACAGCTTTAGAACATCAACTGTTGCTCATACATTTCCCAAGCAGCATAAGAGAAAAATTGCCATGACACAGGTCACTTTCACAGGAACTGTTAAAAATCAAAGCTGGTCAGAAAAAAAAGCATCGTTTCCCACAAAAAAAAAAAATAAAAGGTAATTGTTTTGAGAGAGAGAAGGCGGGTAGAGATTCACTTTTCACACTGCAGCTGAGAGAAAGATTACAACTTTTTCCAGTTGAAAGCAGCTACTGTGTCTGCAAGAGTTTGTTCCCTGCCCTCATTTTCCTTTTGAACCCATTGATGAAACATTAGGAGCTGTCTTCTCAATTTGTCAAGAGCTAAGTAGTATCATTACAATTGTATTTAATATTAACAAAGAAATCTTTGCATTTACTCTTCCACCCATGTATTATATTGTTTCTTATCTGATATACAAGTGAAATGGTTACCTGGTGGGAAATAAGGGGGTACTGTAGTTTTGTTTCTGCTCTCTTCACACTCTTTCAATCGATTCTGCAGAGACACAATTTGTCGACGAATTGCAAGGACGTTGTTTTTGTCCAGTGATTCTAGTTCATTTACCAGTATAGTCAGATTTGTGATCTAGAGGGAAAAAAAAAAAAAGAAAAAGAGAGTAAGTTTAAATTTTTGTCAACTTCATTTTATAGATATTTGCAGGCAGGGTTGATCATACCACAGAAGACACTACAGAACACGTTTTAAGAAATATCCCTAAGAAAAGACCTCATCCTGCTAGCCTGAACTTTACATTTACAGCAGAGGTATGTGGCCACAAGGAAATGCTTTAACACTCAGTTGTACACCATAATGCGAAAATATAGTGCTATTTTATTCATAGTTTAAAAATACCCAGTAAGTTTTAGGCAAGTACTAGCTATTGTACATAAAAAGTTCTTATTCCAGCCTTACGAAGGTATCTGGAAATTTTATTTGCAAAGATAAATAATGTTCTCAATCACCTACTTGATGAGCTAGAGGACAATGGAGAAAATGATATTTCACTTTCCATCTGAAGTAATTATTCTCTCTAGGTGAGTGATTAATTACAATTTTGAAAATGTGATTTATAGTCTGCTGGGAAGGTGATAGTCTTTCCCACTTCTTGATTTCATATTGATTGGGCCACTGCCCTAGCAACCAGAAGCTAATTTTATAATTATCTAAGTTAAAGCACGGAGGCTTTCAAGCATGGGGGTCTAAAAATTAATATTTATTATAATAATTTAATCAGCACATGTGCTTAATGCTATGCAAAACTGTTAACTTTCAGGCAGATATTTGGCAAAAATAAAGAGGCCCCCATTTTGTTTTGGGTTTTTTTTGTTGTTGTTTTTCTATCCTCTATATAAAGGAAAAAGATGTTAATACATTTAAGGTCAAGCTTTCTTTTAATTTATGCTGATGAAATGCTAAAATAATTCCACTGGCTGCAGTAGAGACAGGCTACATTTCCTCAACCTAAACAGTAAAGAGAGAATAAACTATTATCTGTATATTTGAATCCTCTGTGGCTAATTAGGACTTTGGCAATACCTCCAAATATATTTGCTCAACGATGACATTGCTTCCACCAAGGCTGGATTTCAGCTGAGTGACCAGTCTCTTTAGGTCACTGATTTCCACCTTCAGTAACTGGAAGTCCAGTTCTGTGTAAGATACACTGCTCTGCTCCATATGCTCCACTTTGATGGTTAGATTAAGGATTTGCTTCTCATACAGTTCAATCATTTTTGAGTACTCTCTAACCTTAAAAAAAAAATAAAAAGCACATATTCAAGTCAAGGTTAGCAAATAAAACAAGCCTGTCTGACATCTTTATTATGCGTCTGAGTAGCCCATGCATAACTTCCACATACTTGACATATATATTCTTCACATAAACTACATAAATGAAATTCTCATCACATACATAAAAAATGTGAAATTTAACCCTCATTTATTGTTGGCAGTTCCACAAAGTCCCCTCAGGAATGCCTGGGGATAACTGAAGGCAGAATTTTACTCACAGTCTTCCATTTTTTTAATTCTTTGCCAGTATTGTCTCTGTGAGCTAATTTTATCCTCAATCTGCCAAGAACTTACATTGGCGAAAATTTTATTAGGAAATCTGCAGTGTATTATCTCACAAAAGCAACCCGAGGAGGCTGAAAAATGCAATAAAGGATTCCCAAGTTTTTCAGCTTCATTTTCTATTAACTCTGAATCCAAATAGGATTTTACCCTGCATACGTGTGAATTATGCCAAAAGTTGGCAGAACTAGTTTGGGGTTTGTCTTTGGGCAGGGGGTAATGTTTAAACACAGTGTTAAAAATCAAATCTGGTTTAAATGAAAGTGTAAAATTTATTGCAGGCTTTAGCTAAAGTAATTTACATAGCAGCCTTTTCAGCCTTTGAACCATTAAACAGTTGTCCGCATAAATATATTTTCACACATGTATCTGCTGAGGTAAAGGTCACAGCACAAGCATTGTGATGCTGGATGTTAAGAATATTATATGGATTCAGAACATTCCATGGAAAATGTTAGTTCCTTGAAATTTAACACTTTGGGAAACATACATCATTTCTCTCCTATCTGCTTCATAAAATTCATGCCTGTTTTCCCTTAAATCAATGTAATTGTATCACAAAATGTAAGAAGTAGGTATAAATATAATAATATTTTTGCACCAGTAACTCCATATTTATACTCTCAGATGGTGTTTCTAGTAAAAGTCCCTCTCTTTACAGCACTATGATTTCCATAACTATTACATATTTGACTGAAAGATTTTTAGCCCACACCATCTCGACCTTTCTTGCATTATCTTAACATAAAATGAAAGTCGGTATTTTTTCCCATTGGCTCTGAAATGGCCTCTAAAATCCTGTCATGGTGTAAAGACCATGGGCTCCCTGTTCTCCTTTTCCAGCAGCATCCCCTGGGATGGAGACCCCAACAAACACACTTATCAAATAATTCCTTTCAGTTTTGATTGAATCCCGTGGGTACCAAAGAGGAGGTATAGGAGCTCACAGCATGGAAATTCATGAAGGGCAGAAAGGATCTCTTCAGATCATAGAATAGTCAGTGATGTGGTTTAAGGAGAACCGAAAGTGAGAAGACCCCCTTTTCAAAAGTATAATTTTCGATAGTGGCACAACTACACTATAAATCTAAATTAACCGCTCTGCATGCACATACATAACGAACACCGAAAACAAGGCTGCTCAACCCCATGCATTTAAATCAGGGTTTGAAACAGATCTTCTGTTCTAAATGTGTGCAGCCAGACTTTGAGCTGCTCTGATATAAACTGGCACATCTCCATAAGCCGCAGCAGAAGCACCCTGACTCATAAGACTGGATGTTCTAGATATCCCAGGTCAATTCTGGGTAATTTCAAGATTAGGAATATCTAAGCTATTTATTACAATTAAGAATAAAATAATGATAGCATATAAAGTCTTAGACCTAACTTCTTGTATAAAAAGACAGCTGAGAGCCCTTGTCCTATCTGACATGATCATCTGTTCAAGAGGGAACTGGACAATGATCTTGGAAAAGCCACATGTAGTTGGACCTTACATTTTCACTGATCACCAAAATCAGTTTGGAGTTGGAAGATATCCTCGGAAAAAATCTTCTGAAAAGGTTCCCCAAAGGTCCGTGTTTAAAATGTGTGCCTATAGTTTGCACAGCGAAAAAGCAAGCATACGTGATTACAACCTGAGAAATATAAAGCAAGTCCGTGTCTGAACAAGATTGCACTGCTGTGTGAAGCTATGTATATCATAGAGATATTTGGAAATCTATCTAGATATGAATAACCTTTCTCACAGTAACACTAATACTAACACTACTACTGATAATAATAATAATAATGATCCAATATAGGTCGAATCTACAAGCCACTGAAATGAACAGACTGCTGGAATTAATGATGGATACTTATTAGTGAGAAACCTGTGAATCTGGAGTTTTCTCTAGGGGCCTGAGAGCCTGGACAAAATGCTGGGGGCTGGAACAAGGCACACATAGTTATTTCAGCCCCGATTGCACAGTGCTGCAGGGCACAGACCTGAAGTTCTCCTCCCACATCAGAAGGGTTTCACTCAGTCAACCATCTAGGTCACTTAAGGACGTGTCAACCCCATCCAATGGAGTATAGCTGAGAGATATCCATACAAGTTGAGCCTGAACTAGCCCCAGCACTCTGCAGTGCTCTATACAGCCACACCACCGTCGCAATGAGCTCGAGCTAAAAGCTCCCCTGGCGAATTATTGGACAAATATAATTTTCTCAGCAGTGCTGCTCTAACAGGTCTATACCGCTTTGCAGACAAATCCAGCACATATGTCAAGCATTGCAATGCCCTGTGTGGACATTCCTGCCTGCTCAGATCTGGCGCAGGAGTTTCTGCAGTTCAAAAATATCGGTTGAAAGAGGAACATGATGTTGCTCTGTTGCTTGGCAGATAGATTTAAGCAGCTTGTAATCCCTGGTCTTCTACTGTAGCTACCTGCTAGGGACTGGCTGTCGTCTCTTGACAGACTGGCACAGAAATTGTGTGCATATCCCATCTTTAGGCATACAGAACAATAACTCGTATTGATTGCTGCCACATTTGTCATAAAAGCCTAAAGAAAGGTATGATGAGTGCTTAGGGCCTGTAATAGCTCTTTATAGGAAGAACATGGAGCCATGTGAGGCATATGTAGGAAAAAAATTCCTCAGTTGCAGTTTTTCCTCCTTTCCAAGCATTGTCACCCTCATGGAATGAAAAGGGCATGAAAAATCTGCAATGCTCATTTACTGTGTCGTTTACTTGCAATTGGTATTTATCAACACGGGTTTTGCAGCATGCAAACAGACACTTCTCCAGCACATATTTGGAGAGTACAGAAGGGGGAACAAAAGTACAAAGATGAAGATGTAAAAGAAAAAAAAAAAAGTGGGAGGGCTGAGGGAAGATGAGAAAGAAGAGGCAAAACCAGCAACTCTATAAAGTCACTTGGCCCAGGACACTGGCTTCGGGCATGCCTGAGCTCTACGGACCCATAAGAAGCGTAGTTGACAAGCAGTCTGCAAGCTGACACCGAGAAGAATTCTACTGCAGGTTAACATTTTGAAAACAGCTGTTCCTGGTGGAGGGCAGGCATAGTTTTTTCTCCTGTTTTTATTATGTGAGGGTTTTGTGGCTGTTTTGAGCCAAGTTCTGGAAGGCACTTCCTCTCCTTGGGATGAAGTGCTGATCCATCCCTGGTACGGAGGTGTCCTCTCCCTTTTCCTATTGAGAGAAGCAGCCAATTCCAGCTTCACTTTGAAAGGTTAATTTTCTTCTGTAATCATAATTATGCTGGCAAAGGTTGATGTGACAGAGGAAAAATTAGTCTGGTATTTTCAGCCTACGGTTTGTACTCATTTGGCACATGAGAGCATCTCTTTATCTGCGAGCTTCCTTGCCTGCTGATTCTATAAAAGGACCCCCTTGCTTTTTGAATTAGCCTACAATCAGGCAAAAGGTTAACGATTCAATCAGGTTGTTTATCTGGGACTTCTAGCACATGGAAAGCATCCTTAAGAGGGTCCAATCCTGCAGCTCTTACCCTGGGAAAGCTCCCATGAGCTTCAAAGGGTGTTTTAGGAGAGCGAATAAAGAATGGGTTCTCAAAGTCAAAAAAGCAAGCACGCAGTAGAAATTCCCACCCCTGTAGTGAGATCAGGTTATGTTTGAGCATAATTCCTCAGGATTTTACTCAGGATCATTTCTAATAATGATCAATAATGAGAACTGGCCTTTCCTCCATTTCATTATTTATTTCTTTCTATGAGTATATCACAATTAAATTTGTGTACAGGATTGTACAAGGAGGGTTTTTTCCACAACTGGAAAGGTGAAGAATTTTTATGCATGGAGACTCATGGATCACAAGATCTGAGATTACTTAAATTCAGATATCAATAGGGCAATGCTTGACAGCTTTCTTCTTTCTACAGAAGAACAGTATCATAACTGAAAAATTTTACACACACAGAGTTACACCAAAATGCATTTCTGACCCACAGTACCTCTTTGCCTGGATCACACCAAAGTATATGTCACACTTTATCTAACTAGATGCGTTGTAACACTGCTTGGCTGATTGGTCTCGACAGGATGAAATTCAGTGAAGCCTGAGTTAGGTCAGGAATTTTCACTGTGTGCAGCAAGAATTGAAAGCCAAGGTCAGTGTCTACACTGCATTACACTGCTGAGCACCTAAGGATGACAGCATGGGTGCCATCCTAATTTTAGATATCTATAGTAACCTGTGTATTTATATGAGCAAGACACCCGACTTCGATGGAGATCTGAGGTTGTCCATACAGAGAGGTCAAGCAGCACTCGAGATGCTTTGCAGATCTGCATGAGACTAACAGATAAATCACGCATTCTAACGGAAAAATATACCATTCTGAGGAAAGCACTGGTAAGAGGCTGGTTAGACCAGGGCAAGTGACTGGGAAAGGCGGTGCACAAACACCTTGAAGAATCACACCAACTTTCTGGCTGGAAATCATGCCCCTGATCCTGTTCCAGAGCAATTAGTTTAAAATGCTGGCACTGACCACAGTGGGAACAGTATGGGGACCTAAAATCTCAGTGATTTTCATGGATCATTAACTCTGAACTACACATCCATCCTGCAAAGAATCAGGTAACTTCTGTGCTTCAAGGCAGAGAGACTTCTGTCAGCTTGCCCTTCATATCCTTGCTGACAGCTGCATGGGTTTCATTGTTAGCTCCAGTTCTTTCAAAACAAGTGATTTGAACTGAAAGATCTTACCACAGGATCTTTTGCCTGTTGTTCTGTTTTTTATGCACAACTTCTTATCTGTTCTTGATTATACCAGAGGAGGGTTATGAATATTTATGGTCAGAATTTATAATTTAATGCTGTGCCTTTTCTGCTGATTAATTCAAGGACACTTCATTTCTTAAGATGTTTGGTTCCTGAAGAAAACACTTTCTGCTGGACACCTAATCTGAATCCTGAATATTTATCCGCTATCAAAAGTCAAAGACAGGCTTCTGTCTTCACAGGCAGCTTCACCTGGTGCACCGCAGCATGTATGGGTTTGCTTGAGTTCCTCAAAAAATGGATCTGAATTCATGCAACAAGCAGCCAAAGTAGTGTAAGGTGTGTTTGACTTCAACAACAATGCATAATTCAGCAGTCTCACTGCCACAGCTTCAGATGTTGACAAGGAAGATACTTGGGATTTTTTATCATTTTTTTTTTAATCTCTGAGAGCAGAAGAGAAGGGACAAATATCCACCTACTTCTTCACTCTGGTCTGTGGCGACCTTTCTCCTCTTTCCCTTCATTTCCCTCTCACAATCTGGCTGGCTTGATACAAATAATAACACATGAAAGAGCAGGAGGCTTGGCTTCCTATAGCTCTGTGTAGCAATCACAAACCAATAAAACTGAGCCAAAAGAGGGAAAACATAACCATTCTTCCCAAAATACCATATGCCTCTAGCTACAAAGGCCTAGAAAAGAGACCTAAGGATATTCAAATGTGTTACATACTACAACGTCAAAGATTTGAGATTTAATCACCCTTCTCATCGTTCTTACAGAACCCTCTTTCCCACTGTTTGAAAGACAAGTCACAGAAAAGCACTGACTGCTGTACTTTTTCACAGGCAACCATTTTTTTCAGCAAAGATACAATTGTTATGTTTATGAGAAAAGAACACCTTACTTTAGAAAGCTCTAACTCAAATTTCTCCGAGAGCGTTGTGGCTATAATTTCCAATTTCTCAGCCTTCTGCACTGGGAAGGTGGTATCCGGCAAGTACACAGAGCACTGGCAAGTTCCACTGTCATCCACAGAGCCGGACACATTGGTAAAGAGCTGCAAGAAGAAATAGGTAAGGAAAAAAGTGTTAATATTCTTCTCTGAAATCAGGAGCTAATGTCTGACAACAATATGATCAGTGAAAATCATGAGATCAACTTCATTACTAGGCATCTTTCAGCTTTTTCTTCAAAGGAACTCAAGGTATCTAACAATTTTTATGACTCAGCCTTACAAATCTTTCTGAAAATAGTTAAATATTACTGTAACGATTTTACCATTGGACAATCAGAGGCATATAATAGTTCTTACTTTCCCAATCTTGTGGACAATGTTCCTAAGATACTGAAATAACTTTTCCAGTGGATGGAAAAACACACAACAGCAGGAAAATAATAACTTAGTAATTCAGTTCTTACTGTTCTGTTAATCTGAATCGATCAGCTCATCTAGTCATTTCCATCCATAGAGATGAAAGCACCAAAATAGAACTAGTAGCAGGGAAAGTTTTGAAAAGAAAAATGCTTCATTTGAAGTTTCTCAGTCAGCCCCAGCAAATAGCCATTTGCATTTCCTTATACACCACTGAAAGGTGATGAATTAAATATGCAGGCTCAGCCTCAGGTAGAGATACTTACTTTGCTACAAAATATTGCACATAACACCCACACACCACAGCCTGCCCACCCATGTTTGTGGATAGTTTGCAAAGCTATTGCCCATGCCATTAGCATGAATCACCTTGTCCTGGTAGTCTGCATGCCCAAAGCACCACCATTAGAGCAATGTGTACGGTGTATTATAGAAAGGTCAGGGTTGGCAGTTCCTGATCTTGCCATAATTTACAGCCAAAGCACATCATTTCCTATAAACACTGGGCTGAATACTGAGTGTGTTTGGAGCGGTTCTTTTTTGTTTGTATACAAAACGTTTCCCAGTTCATAAACCTATCACGAATTTATTAATAAAGATATTTGATGTTACTTTAAAATATTCTGGCACACACTTCAATGCAGTTGCATATTCTAAAGCTACAGACTTCCTTTTTAAATACACTTCTTTGTATAATCTCTCCTCCTGCCTTGCAGAAATCCCAGTGTTATTCATGTGTTTTCTCTTTCTCCTTCCCTCTCAAAAATAAAGCAAACAACAAAACTATCTACTGAAAGCTGACATTTCAGTACTTCTTCCCTTGCTTTTTCACAGTGATTTCAACTAAATTCCTCACTGCCAAAGCAGCCCAGGACATGCAGCGATGGCCAGCAGCAAAGCTGTCTTGATCTGTGAGCCCAAAAAGAGAGCAGCAGCAGGCAGGAATGATCCCAGTTCACACTTCTGGCAACCTCTTTACCACAGCCATAGCAAACAGCATGCGTCTCATTTTGAAAGAAAGCATGAAAAGACGTTTTATCTGTGTTACTCAAGTACCATGGGCCTTAAAACTTCACTCATAGACAGACTGTTGAAGACATTTAATATGAAAGGAAGCAGAGAAGTATCTCGTGGCATTCCAGAACGTCCCAGCACAAAACTTCCATTGATTTCACTGCCAGGTAGGTTACCAAAACACTTCTGAAAATCCCACTGTGACCATGCTGCAAACTATTTCTAAGTTTCCAAGCACTTTTGAAGATATGGCTATCAGTATCTAAATTACTTTGAAAAATAGGTTCCTAAGTCACTTAGAAGCTTCTGGACCTCTAAGTCCTCTGGGTATGGGCATGAAATATGCCTTTTCCACGTCACTTCAATTTAAGTAACGGAGTAGGAGTCAGCAGGTACTTGATTTTCTGAAAACCCAGAAATTCTTTTAGCTGCCTAAATGTGGACTTAGGGTTACATCCTCAAAACAGCCTAGCCATTTCAGTGCTTAATTTCCAGCTACACTGCAGCCCAGTGGCATTCACGGTGCTGAAATACATACTTGCTTTTCCTAAGGCAAAGAATGGGATCCACAGAAACTACATGGCAGGGACAGAGGCACCTCATCTGGGCAAGGAGATGGATGAGGTTTGGGTCCTGCTAAGTGAGACTCAGAGAGAGACTCCTAGCTCCATTTAACTTTCTAAACCCTCTACTGGAGCCAGACACTTAGCTCTCTCTCAGAAGAGGTCCCTCCACACATTCCAGGTGCCGCATTGGGCTAGCCTGGACAACAAAGACCTGCCACGGAGCTGTCTACCATCTCTGACCTGACCTAGAGCTGTCCTTTGGACAAACCCTGTTCTTGCTACTAGGTTGCAGGACCATTCAGAGCAAGTGTCCCCCATCAAACCTGTTCCAAAGCAAACATGTTATTAAGCAGTCATTGACAGAGAGAGGGAAAGAAACCAAATCCTGAAATCTCTATACCATGGACTTGAGCACTGTACCAGAACACACTGAAATCAGACTCAAGTCCCTCTACCAGAACATAGTAGAATAAAATTTGAGCTAAGTAGAACAGGAAGAATCAAGATTTTCTCCTCCCCAGCAAGTACAAGTGGGCACTTCTCAGAAAACAGTTTCAAGGCCCTGCTCTGGTTTACATGGGAAAGCAAAGTTGAAGTCTTCTTCCTCCTCTAGGGAGGCTGTAACCACCCAACTCTTTGGTACGTTGTCATCAAACCCCCACCGTTTCATGTCTGGGATCCATTTCAGTAGTCACAAGGACAGAGCTTTGGATATGACTTCAGGCATTGAATGACATGGAAGCAGCACTGATGATTTGGGGAATTCACTACTTCCTGAAATCCTGGATACAAAACACCTAAACACCTTTTCCTGGGCAGCCTAAATGGTGAACACTTATCAAGATTAAATCTCTGAGTAACTATGTAGCATTTAAAAAATGGGACACAAGTTCCTAATTTTGTTTTTTTCTGGACTTCATTGAAGAACAGTAATGGTCATACCTTTGGGGGAGCGTGCAGGACTCCAGTCGTCGTGTCAGGCTCAGTCAGATATGGAGTGGTCATATAACTGGCCTAAAAAGCAAAGGAAAGCCTTTTCAGGGTGAATTCCTGCATATGGGACCGTCCCTTCCCCACCAGCTAGCCTCCATCCCGCTGCTCCAAAGCACTTCAACTTTATTATCTGTAAAATTATTGGCTTTTCTGATCTGCCGCTGAGGTGACTAAGGTTTCCCCAGGCAGAGTGTCACTTCACAGACACCTCTTCTTGAAGAAAGGCTCTGTGTGACCAGTTCAAGGCAGGGGACACTCAGCCTGCCTGGGAGGTGTGAGCTGGGGCTCTGACAGGCAGCCCTGGCAGATTGCATGGCAGTCTAAAATGACAGCATTGTGCCCCCTTGCCCTAAATCCAGAGACTACTGTCCTCCTGGCAGGGACATCTTCTCCTCGCCACTCCTCTCGGCGTGGGGACTCGCTGCCCTTTTCACACCAAGCTATCAGGCTGCAAGCTGTAATGGCTGAGGCACACATCCAGCTCTGCTACTGGCACCACGGAGGGCACAGCATCCTACCACGGGGAGGGACCGCTGTGGGACCCACCACACTGCCATGGATACTCCCAGGTCCACCTTGGGAGTCTTTTATGTGGTAAGACTATGTGGTAAGACTATATACATCCCCTTTAACTTTCATCCGTGGCTGGTGCCTGCCTTCCTGTCACAAGCAGCAGAGTGGCTGTCACCCTGGCACTGTACTGTGCATCCCAAAAGCTCTACTGCACCCCCACGTAGCATGCAGAACACAGAGCATCACCGTGATGCAGCACACTGTCCCCCATAGTGGGGGGTCTCACCAAAATCTGTGGCAAACTGGGAAGTGCAGCAAGACACCTCCAGTGTCAAATGGTGTGACAGACAGAGCATCAAATGGTCTTCTCCTGCAATGGGACACCTACCCCTGCGTCTTCCTGAGTTTCCTAAATCCCAGATGCAGCCACATTCCCAACCCAGGGAATTGTGGGGAAACCCAAATGGCCAGCAAAGGGCAGATCTATGAAAGGACACAGCGTAAACAAGCTTTTGCGGGATGGTTTGTCAAATAAACCCATTTGAACAAGTATTTGTGTGCTCAGATAATTACACTGAGCGTGGGGGGCCAGCTAGTTGCAATTAACAGTGGTAGGACAGAGAGTATCACAAATTGTGCAAATTACACAAACTAAGGACTAGCTTAAAGCTAAGCAGACTGAGGAGAAATGTCTCCCATATTAAGCTTTCTTTACATTTATTTACACCTCCATCTTGACTTTTGCATCTTTCTGTTCCTTGAGCAGATAAAAGCACCTTCCCAGGAGATGCTGACTTCACTGCTTATGTTCACAATGCTCCCAAACTTCAAAAAATACAGCTAGGGGCACACAAGCTTTTTCTGGTTGGTGACTAAACCAGAAAAATCAGAAAGAGTCACTGGGAGCCAAAATGTTTTTTTCCAAATTTTAACTAAAAAATACCAAAAGGCAGTCACTTTGGGTCAAACAAAACCAAAATCTTTTGTTTCATTTGGAAGAGCTTTTAAGCTATTCGCAAACATTTTCTTCTGATAATTTAAGTCCAGTTTTAAATTTAAAAAAAAAAAAAGGCAGTACAAAACCAAAGCACATCTTTCACTAATGTAATTTTTTACATTCAAAGTTTTTCTTCAAAGTTTTTTTTTCTCCCTTCCTCCCTGGATTTGTTGTTGGTTTTGTGGGGGTTTTTG
The DNA here is from genome assembly GCA_002844005.1 of Limosa lapponica baueri. Classification (NCBI taxonomy): domain Eukaryota; kingdom Metazoa; phylum Chordata; class Aves; order Charadriiformes; family Scolopacidae; genus Limosa; species Limosa lapponica. Next base: position 1,148,381 of record KZ505729.1, read on the forward strand.
TCTGATTGATGGCTTTAATTTGAACTTCTTTCTTGCCCAACCAGATACAGTTTTATGGGGAAGAAGGAGAGGAACCCACAAAAAACACCTACCATGGTTTTCATGTGCCTGGTCACAGAGTATGACAGCAATCATGCAACTGGGAAAGCCCCCACCTCCCAACTCCTTCCACATCAAAGATGTGGATCCTTTCCCACTATAAGCCCTTGCTAATTAATTAGAAGCTACACAGAGCATTTAATATCCACTCAGATCCTCACTGGGAGTTGCACTCATCTAACCAAAGGCAGAATTTGACTCTGATTTTAAACCTGTGCCTCACTTTTACATTTATTCCCCAGTCCCTGTACATTTGTTGGAGGGAGGAATATTTCAAGCTTTCTCCATGCAGAGATCTCAACATTTGCCTAATAATTTTCCAGTAACCTTAAAAGAATTTTCAGCAGTCTAAAGTACATGAGAAGACAAGAAGGTTATGAGACCCCCATCTTACCTCATTTATTACTTTTGTTGTTACAGTCAGAGCAATCACGCTTCGCGTGAGGAACAGCACAGCCACCCACATGTGCTTCATCTTCTCGGCCAGCAGACGTGACAACAAAAGGACAAAGGAGGTCTTATATACTAGAGCCTGGGGATTTCCCTAACCAAACCTTGAGGAACTTGCATGATACTTTTCTAAGTTTTTGAAAAAGTGATGTCATGAACTCATATAATAATAGGTGCCAAATTACTAACGTACAAAGAACATACGAGTTACTCCATTAGAAATTAACTACATACAATTTCCTTATAGGAAAGCTTTCCCATGGTGCAGTATCTAATCTTAATCTTTGTTAGGCAGAACATCGGGTGTTTATTTGCTAGGACAGGTGGACAGACGTTTCCTCTTACTGTGACTCAATCACAAAATTTTTTATAGATTCCTTCTAAGTTATGCAGACAATACAAGTCTGGGTGGTATTTATTACTTCTTATAGGTACAGAGCAGAGCAGGTCTGGTTAGACTGTTCACACACCAGAAACATGCTCCCTTTTTTTCAAAAGCCAACAGATGTTTGACAATGAGTAAATTGCACAGGGGTCTCCACAGCTTTTCAGTTCCCTCAATTCTCACACAGCATAGGTGGGACACAAACAGACTATCTCCTCCCATTTCCTTCCCAGTATGTCTCATACATTAACACTATGTACCCATTAATGCTTGCTCGCGCATTAACACTGTGTATCCATCAATGCTTACTCGCCCTCTTTTTATGGAGCTACATGCCACCTGTGATTCACTGTCCTGTCTCTAGAGAGCTGATCCAGAGAGATAAAAAAGGGCCACAGGCAATGTCTAGTGTGGCCCCCACACCTCCCAGCTGTGCCACACTACCATATGACGGGCAGTGTGCTGCCTGCAGTTCCCAAGGCATCCAATCCACCATCGGAACTCCCCACTTCCAAAAAGCTACCACCTTGGTGGAGTTATTCTCCACCTGGTACAAGAGAAATTAAATTAAAATTTCTCTCCAGAGTTCTGTGGATCACTGGGAAAATGAGCTTGGTGTTTGGGTTGAAGGTTCTAGTCAGGACTAAGGGGATGGCCATGTTATGCACTTGTAAAAGAAGTCGAGAAGTCCCTGGACCAAAACATGTAATCTCCTGTCCATTCCTGTGCCTGTATTATCAAAGCAGCATTTGCCCTATCCTTCTTCATTTTGTCAGACTTGGTTCTTCTACTGCGTCAACAACAAAGGGCTGCAGTTGTCTGTGAGTGGAGAAAGTGGTCAGGAGACCCTTATTCCCTCCCAATGTTGGAGGGCAGAGGTAAGGGCAGGAGCAGCAGTGCTTCTGAGCAGCAGTACTGCCTCATGTGAAACCCATCTCCCGGGTGAGGAACTCAGGAGGTTTTCTTGTATTGCCATAGCACTATCAGCTCCAGGCGGCAAATGGAAAAGCTGAGGCTTAGGACAGACCCATACTAGAAAACTCTTCAGAGCAATGAAGTCCGTTGGCTGGGGTAACATGGTTTTACCAAGGCTTCGCATACGCATAAGCCTCCTGACAGATACACAAGGCCCGCAGCAGCATCTTTTTTGAGGAGTAGCTTGTTTTGTAGTGAAGGGATAGAATATGTTCTTGCAAAAACACTTTTTCACAGCAGAAGCTGCATCTCCACTGGAGGATTTCATGGCTAATAATTCAATATAAGATAAACAAGACCTGGAAGGCATGTGATAATGTCTAAGCAAAAGAACCAGAGCCATGGTGGTAGAGCAAGAAAACGAACCCAAGCCCCTTCCTCCCAGCTTATAGCGGTCTGCTTTCCTGGGGTAAATCACAGTACTTTCAAGGGAATGGAGAGACTGAAGCTGTAATTACAGTGTCTTCGTAAGGGCTCAAGCCCTGGGCTCCAGCCCAAGAAGAGAAGACTGGCTCACTTCAGAGCAGCTATAGGCTATGAACTATCCTCTGCACCAGAAGAAAAACACTTTGGCCACTCCAGACCAGAGTTAAAGTGCAAACCAGCACATATTGCAGATAACTGGTAAGCCTTCACTGCCCACCAAGTTAACTCCCAGTTTACTCTCAGGTTGTGATATCCCGATACTGCATAATTGTTATTTCCTTCCCAGCCTCTTTCTTAAGAGTGATCTAGCTGACCTCCATACAAAACCGAGGGAAGTCCTGGAAACAGATCACTTCCAAAAAGTGGCATTGATGAGAGTTTGATCCTTAACAACCCTGCCTGCTCCTAACCAGCCCTCCAACAATATCTCACCAGGTCTCATACTGACAAACACCTGCCATAAGCCCTCCTGGCACATCCCTTGTTATGGAAATACCTGGTGGGCTGCAACCCACGCCTCAGGTAATTTCTGATGCTAAAATCAAAAAGAAAAAAAAAAGAGAGACCCACACAGAGAAGTGATAATCACATCTTAGAGCCAAGGGGCCCAGAAGAGACCCAAAAGGACAAGTGCTTCATCATGTGGATACAAGGGAAACCACCAGGCTGCTGCAAAGCAACCAGCTCTGAGCAGGGTGCAAACAGGCCACATTTTTCCTGCGGACCAGGCACCATTCCCAGGGGTGGATGCATGTAGGAGGATAGATGCGGCCTCAAGGGAAAGCCTAACGCAGAGAAAAATAGGGAAACCAACCTGAGAGTACAGATACATCTGTATGTACACAGGCCCCAGATGAGCATCATGCTCCATGCCCCATCCAAGCAGCAATGCCTTGGTGGCCAGCAAACTGCCCGCAGGCAGCTGGCTATGGCTTGTACAAGCCCACTGGCCTTGCTGGGGCACCAGGAGTCCTGCTGGCTACAGAGAGGGGCAACCCTGCAGCATTCGCGGCCCCGCTCGCAGGCTGCCGTGCATAGCAAGCAAGTACAGTTTTGAAAGCAGCTTTGTGCAGTCAGCACAGACATAGCCTCTGAGTTTGGAGCCGGGATCTCTAATCGGGAGAAAAACCTGTTTTCTGAGCATAACAGTGAGTCTCTGTTCCTTCCAGAGGCTGGTACTGCAAATCACCCACAAAGCACAATATTTTCTCACCTGCTTTTCTTTTATGCTTAAAAGCCAGTTCCGAGATAGGAAGCAAATATTAGCTAAGTAATGATAGTTAATCAGTTGCTTTGGCAATTTCTCCTGTATTTCTGTTTGCACACGACCTCAAAGAGACAATGGGAACCTACATTTTTATTCCTAGTCAAATCACAATTATTACTAAATCCAAATATCTTCTTTAGATCAATGTAGAGCCCTTCATCTGAAAAATAAGTTAGACTCATTGTCTGCATTTTAGAGGAGAGAAACGTTACATGTATGTCATACAGGAAGGTTGCACTTATTTAGGAATTTCCACTTAGGAAAACAGAAAAATACAAGGATTTTATCTTTGTAGAGCTGCACCTACCGTTACTTCCTTATTGTGCAACAGACCCAGTGGGCAATTCAGGGCAAAGTCCCTGGGGAACAGACCTTCTCTTTGATTTCACTGAGAGTTATACGTCAAAATGTCTTTGCAAAAAAAGCCCCCTTTGTCTCTCAGAGGTCTGTTCAGCAGAGCCCTTCTCAAATCCAGGCTAACTTAATCATTGTGTTTATTACAGCAGAGATTACTGTGATTATTACTCAACAGAGAGAGAGGTGATCCAGTTCATCTGCTCTCTAAAGCTGCTGGCTCTATCCAAAGTCATTGGAGTCAAATACTATTTGATCATGCTTGGTGGTATGAACATAACCCTCTATGTCTCAGTTTCCCATCTACATTTGGAAAAGATAGTATTTCCCTGCTTCAGAGGCATGTTTTGAGATTCGATGCATTAAGAAGAATAAGAGGGAGTCAACTATTACGGGAACAGGGACCACATTAAACATGCAAAAATAAAGGTAAAAGAGAGGATTTAACTTGTCTCAGCTTAGTAGGCCAATGACAGGATGAAGAATTGAATGTAGGTTATGTATCTTGGCTCTATCAAATAGTCATAGAATCATAGAATGGTTTGGGTTGGGACAGACCTTAAAGATCATCAACTAATATATTTATTCTAGCTAATGTGACAGTTTCAAATTCTCTCTGAACTCTTCAAAACACTCCTGGGACAGGTGTATGACTTACATTTTCTTAAAACAAAACCAAAAAAAAATAAAAAGCAGGTTCAAAATGGGGTGTAGCACCTAATCGTGCTAACTTGACAGAATGGTTCAGGCAGAAAGTATAGCACTGCACGTTACATTTTGCAAGTCTAATGTAAAAGCGCTTCTACTCTTTGCCTGCAGACACGATAAGACTCCAAGCCTCATGGAATCAGCATTCCAGTGCATGTCGTCCAGTACCCTATATACTGTGGATTTAGCAAAGCTTGCCTAAAGCTTGTTAAATCCCCCCTCCCTCCAAACTATGTATTTCTGAAATAAAGCCAAAAAGATGGAGAAAATTTTAATTCAAATTCATCCTGTGATACAAGAACGTAACAGCTAATACTCTTTTTTTTTTTTTCTGAAGGTGGCTGCAAACTGGCTCTTTCTGAAGCTAACCAGTCTGGGCTTCTTTGGTTATAGGATCATCCTGTAGGGAAACAAGGAAGTTAGGGTGGGCAGGTCCCTTCGGTAAGATGCTGTGTAACAATTGACATCATGGAATCCTACTATTTCACAGTATCAGTGTCCAACATAACCCTGTTCTACTCTGTTAATCTCTTTACAAATTACTTGCACTTCTTCCCCCTCTGAATGATTCACATTCTTATGCAATATATTTTGGTGTCACCTATCATAAAGCCCATCTTTTTGGAAGACATTATGCAAATACTTTCATTTAATCCCTTTATCAGTAGAATGTCAGGTTAGTGTTTTAAAAACCATCCCTCTGGGCTATGTCTGAAATAAGAAAGTGTATGAGAAATGTTAACACCTAGTTTTAAAATGATGTTACTAAGGGTGAGCCACAGTTTTCTGAGACTATAGGAAAGGGGTGTCTTTCTGCAGCAGAATGAGAAACCAAGCACTACCTGCAGCGAGGGCAAAATTTCCTTTACAGCTTTAAAAATGCCACTGACACAAGCTGAGCTGACTGAGCTGCCAAAAGTGAAAGAAAAAAAAAATTATCCATAATGTCTAAAAAGAAAGACCTTCAGTAAGGAAGACAAAGAGGAAGAAGACAGCAGGTGAGGTTCACGCCAGACAGCAGGATGAGAAATGATTGGCCACAGATTTTGTGGCTTGGCAGAAGAGCTTGTTACCCTGAAATGAAGCAACCTAGAGACTCTTGGATAAATTAGTTGTGTCTAGCCATAATCTGCCTGTGAGTTCAAAGCCAAAAGAAATCAAGGAAGTATAGCCCTGGTCTGTAAGAAGGGAAAGACAACAGGCAGAAGGGGAGAGAGGATGGCGAAAAGGGGAGACCATAGATGAAAACTGGCACATTTTGTTAGAGAACATCAAAATGCATGAAAAGCAAAATCTAGAAGAGGTCTAAGTAGGCCTAAGAGGACAGCAGTATCAAAATATGCTGGTGCAGTGAGTAAGAATGAAATCTTACTTGCAAGGACACCTAAGGAAACGCAGTATTTACTTCATTAAAAGAAACAAGAACAATAACAGAGAGTAGGGTATATTCATACAGCATGGCAAAGAAAGGCAGAAGAAAACATCTGGGAGAAGAAGGGACAGAGGACAGTCAGGCTAGGAAGAAGATTACCATTGAATTTGGATTGTGACAGATTTGCATGGATGGCTAGCCACATGCATAAAGGCAGGAGAAACCTGCATGCAAGCTTTTTTGAAGAAGAAAGAATAATTGCTCAACAATAACCTGGGGCAAAGACAAGGCGGGGGCATGTTATTGCTGACAACAGATAACTGCTCCTTCAAAAGGCATCTCAGAAGCAGAGCCAGCATGACATTGAAAGGAATTATTTACTTTGGTATTACGTTGCAGATAAATCAATTTTCAAAAGTAGAAGCTGACACACAATTAGGAAAGACCCCAACCTAATAAGGGCTCTCTTTTCATCGAAGCAGCTATTTTTTTAGCACTTTAGTACACTGCAGTTAAAACTCTCAAGAGTCTTGCATTTAGTTCCTGTCCCTTCCCTTAAAAGCACATCCAATGATGAGAATACCTTCTCCTTCAGAAAGACTTGTCCTTCATAGATATGTCCCCAGTCCCAGGGAACAGAGGAACATAGTCTTGACATGGTTTGAGTCATTAATAGCAATTAAAGGCACCTATATAATAAAGACAATACAGAAAGGTCCTTGAGACATCTGCTCCACATACCACCATGTCACGGATCTCAACAACAAGACGACCTTTATTAAAAAAACAAAAAACATTTCTCTGATGCCTGCACATGCCTCTGGTTGGTGAATATAAATTCAGCCACTTGGCCAGAGGCAAAAGGCTCCCAGCTGCTTTTATGATCCTGCATGTTCCAGGCAAACTGTTGCCTCTCTGAACTGCACCAGCCTCATGCACCAACAGCCCCAGCTGCTCGATGAACAAGAAACATGGCTAGCCCAGCCAGGAGGTAGCAAGTGCTTAGTGACCACTTGACTAAGCATGCACACACCACGCTGTGCAGAGTTAAGGAACAGGAAAGAAAAATTCTTCTCCCCCATGATAAAGCCATGTCTGAATGATGTTGTCCTCTGCTTCTTATTCTTTCTACCTGTTTTGAATCTCAGCCCAGGGTTGCTTTGATCAGCCTAAGGCGGTGACGAGAGAAATGGGTTTTCATGGCAGTTCTGTTAATATTTTCCTTCTCACAGATACAAAGAGGATCTCTTCCCCCTGTATGGGCCAAGCAATGTGAAGTGCAGTATGTTCAATCACACCAAAAGCACTAATCCCCCCTTGCTCTACAAAAGACAAAATCTTCTAGACTTGGCATGGTAGCAAAAAGGTCCTCCTTCACGTCTTCATCTTAGCCAGATATAACAATGAAGAGGACATGGAAAATATGTGAGCTGGAGTAAGAGATGAGGAAGCCTATAGACTATCAGCTGGATACAGTTGCAGCTTTATTTAGCCATTAGTATTTTCACATTAATATTAGATACCCCTGAGGAGGCCCATAACATTTATTTCAAAGCCCTCGTTGGCTCCCGGGCAAGGAGACTATTCTCATGCTTTTCCCGTGGCATGCACACAGCGTTAAACCGACCCTATACCTACTCGGTCTCCTCGGAGCATTGCATCACCAGAGCATTAATATATCCAGGACCAAGATGTGGCCATTGTATCTTCAAACAGCCTGACATTGTGCTGCGGCATAGACATGCTGCATTCAGGTGTGAGATAGGCTATAGAGGGACTTGACTATGATCGAACAGACTAGATGAGCAGCTACTCATGTGAGTAGTCCTTTCTTTTCAGCTACATTCGTCACTCAGGGTTCAGTGAAAAGAAAGCTCATGCCCAGACAACGCTTGGTCCTAGAAAATACAGTCCTCCTTTGGTTTTATAAACAATTCAAATGTTCTGTTTTGCTGTACCTGTAGACACGGATATGTATGCTTTGGGCTTTGCAATGGACACAATAATCCATTCTGACCAGTTCTGACCAGATACACACTTTGCATAAAGGTAACTGCAAGCAATGACAAAGCAGCCCTGCTCTCCTAGAAATAAATAGGTGGACCACGGGAGAATGTGGATATCGGGCAGCACAAAGGAGAGTCACGCTCAGAGATGTTCTCCGTAGCTGACTGACCTGAAGTGTAACTACAGTGGCAAGCCAGATTTCCGCAAATCTCAGGATGGGATAGGCTCTGTGTCACCTGCAGTTGCTATTATGCAGCTCAGCCTGCCTCTCAGAACAAATTAACATACCCCCTTTCAACGTTTGAGAAACTGAAGCAAGAGAGCCTGAAGAAAATAGAGTGGCCCAAGCAGCCCACCCTCTCCCTGCCCTGAGGATCCTTGAGCAAGGAAAGCTTTCCTACAATAATGCTCGCACTATAACATGCACACTGATTGCCTTCCCTGCTGTTAACTACTGCAGGCTTTCTATAGGCTCCGGAGTTTATTAGTCCAATCCATCCTCAACTGCAGTAGGCTTAATCCAGTCCTAGAGAGAGCACAGGTAATGACCCCTCTATTAAGGCATTTACCAGGGCAAATGCCTCATTTTCAGTCTTTTGTAATACAGCCAAATTTCAAGTGCCTGAGCTCAGTGCTTGCCTTAATGTTTTTTTAAGGCTCAGGAGGACCAGAACAATTTTTTGTTGCTGTTGCTTTGAGAGCAAGGTTAAAGGAGAACAGACAGTTCTCTTGAATGCTATTTTTTGGCAGAATTCTGAACAACCTCACTGGCTTTCAGAGGAACCTGACATTCAAATGAACTTAGTGCAGGGGCTGAAAAATACTCCTCGTTGATCTCAAAAAAAAAAAAAATCTGATCCAATTTGTCCAAGTTATAAATTCACCTATCAGAGAAAAATATCAAAGTCACTCATATAAAGATAGGGGAAAGAACAGGAGTCTCTAATGCCCCAGACCCCAGGGTGAACTACTGACCCACACCACCTCTCAGGCACCTTCTCACAAATCTCTGCACCTGGTTAACCCTGCTGCAGCAGCAGAAGATGGTGCTGTATCCCGCTACCCCCCGCTGCAACAGTTTAGCACCCACAAAATGGAGTCAAAGGAACGGAATGTGCGTCCTCCACCACATTCCAGTTCACAGCCCAGTGTAACTCGTGAGTGAAACGGGGCTTGTGCTAAGACGGTTCTCTTTGAACTGGAGCGGTAAGACTTGAATAAGCCCGTTTTCCAGTCTGCTATCTACCACCCTGGCACAAACTTCTGACAGAACGGATGTAATAAATAGCAGAGAAGGTGGGGAAGTGATAACATCTTGAATTGCTGTAGGTTGAATTGCACATGAACATGAGTTGGAGTACTCAGAAAAGCTTGCAAATGTAATTCAGAATACAGGGCATACTACCAAGGGCTTGTTTACGCGACAAAGTGTATTTAGGCTGATATAGTGTCAACTTTAAAGAAAGATAAATCTTTCCTCAATCAGCTTTTGGATAGGCTCTCTTATTTCAAAAAAGATGTGATTTAGTCTGAATTAGTTTAAGTCCACTCTGACTTGAGCTAAGCTAATTCAAAAAAAAAGACATTTATCGATGGAATTAGAGCACCTGCCTAGAGAATGAATAGCTATTAATAGATCTCTATGTAGATAAGTCTGGAGCAATTTCTCAAAACACATATCAAAAACAGGTAAGAACGTAGCACCAGAGGAAATGATGGTAAAAAGGAAAGAGAAGCAGAGAGAAAATCCGAGTTAGAAAAAATAACCAGAATTATAATGTTCACTTATCTAGCCATCAATTGCCGTAAATGCACTTCCTCACATGCCTTTCTGAACAGTCAAGAGCAATATCTGCAAAAAAAATCATGTTTTTTCACAGATCCTGCCTGTGGAACCTGTTTTTGCTTTACAGTTTGGATTTCAGCTTCTCCCTGAAGGTAAATGAGTGTCACACCATAAATTTGACAAGGACCCATCTGCATGTCTGCATATTAAAAACTCCATCCTCTTCCCATAAGACATACCCCCAATCACTGTTTTAGCGGAACAGCAGCTAATTTCCAATAGCCTGTGGAAGTTTGCCATTGGGTTTGGAATTTTCTGCCAGGCTGGTTTCTGCCAGTTTGTGACAGTATTTTTCCTGCTTTATCATTATGATCTCACCAGGAGTCTGAAGCAATGGTAAAATGTATTTACACAGAAATAGACCTTGTTTCTTCACAAATACACTATATATACATCAGAATAGTTCATTTTGCCTACAAGAAAATTAAGTCCACCATCATAAATGATTCTGTGCATTTCTCTGTAAGAATCACAAATTAATCCTCTAGATTTTCTGTTTCAGTAGCAGTTTTTAAAGAACAGCATTAACATCCTAGTCAAATAGGATCTCAGTTCTGATTTCTTCAGTCGTTTAATTAAAAAGTAGATCTCTACCTTTCTTACATATTAGGTTATAAACTTGCAATGAAAGTAGAAAGTCTGCCCCTCCTTTAAAATACAATGAAAGTTTCTCAACTCATTAGTTTTTATTTTAATTGAAGTAACATTGCTCCCTGGGCTGCTTAAAAACAGGGGTGAAACACCCATCTTCTTATACACCTTGTTCAGTGCCTGCCCACCTGGACTCTGTTCTCATTATCAGAAGTGTATCAGAGGGATATCAATAGAGCTTCACCAGTGCAAGTCTGAGAAGAAAGGAGAATAACCCTCACCATCTGTAGATACCAAGGCAACGTGAAATTTCTGATAGGCAGGTTCTGGCAGTTCTTGGCACGACACTTTGAGAGGTTTCTGCCTCCAGCTCTCCACCACATCACTCCACTGGTAGTACCACGCAGGAACAAAGCAGAAAGCGTGACACTCCCCAAGACACCTCTGCTCACGTCTCAGCATCTCAGCTTAAATGGCTGGAGGACATGATGTCTGCATGTAGGCTGTGCTGCCCTTTGCTTACTGACCCTTTGGCTGGGAGGCAACAGTGAAGTAGAACATGAGGCAGGACCAACAGTGGAGAAGTGGCAAGGACTGCAATGTCCCCCAACATGGGTGACAGCAATGGACCCAAGCCTGCGTGAAACAGGGGGCGCAGGAGAGGGAAGGGGAACACCTGAGGCAACACAGTTCTGAGAAGAGCAAGGCACACAGTGAAATGAGTCTCAAAAGGTGACTCACACTTGTTTCCCCAGCTGGTTCAGCTGAACTCAGCTGCGCTACCTGAGCCAAGGTGAAGCCACCTCACCCAGCCCGGTACCACTGCTATCTGACGGCAGAGCACATGGCAGGTGTCGGACCATAAGAGGGGAAAAGCTGAGAGATGTTTCACGTTTCCCTGCTATACTCACACCAAATGCCGTATAGATATTACACAAACAGCTTCCCTTCTGTTGGATTTGCTTGCACCTGTTATAATCTAATTAGGAGGAAATTGGACTTCTTTTGCTCACATCATAAACAGAGGCAACATAAACATATAAATCTTTCTCTTAAATTCCTTTTTCTTCTTTCTGAAATGCCAGAAGACTGCCCTGTGAACCCAATGTGCAATTCTCTTTTGCATAGCATGATGAATAATGGATCAAGCTTATATCTACACAGATGAAAATCATGCCTTTCTGAAATCCATTCACTGCTTCACGGACCCCAAATCCTCCAGGTGCTATATATTTCAGCTGTCATAAATCCATGTAATGTTCCTGTGCATGACACTATTCATTTAGACCACCAATTTAGTTAAAATGACAGATGTGAAAAAAACACATGTAACCAAACAACTCCCCAGTGATCACACAGCTGCTGATGCTGAAGGGACTCTGTGCTTTACTCAGCAATAGTCAGGCACTTCCATCCACATTTGCCACCTGCTGTCAATATAATGTCAGGTGGAGTTGTGCAGTTCTCACTCAGCTTACTTTTATTCAAGCTGTTCTCCTTGAGATTTTTGCAAGCAAATTAAGTGCAGCCAGTGGGATCCTGCACCCCCTGCCCCTGTGGCTTCTAGGAGTCTCCCCACTGTTGGATCAGGGCCCAGAGACCAACTCTTGAAGATGAGGAAACCTAGCAGCTTATCATCATTTCACCTCTTTCTTTCCAAAAAGTCCTTGTGTGTATCAAGAAAAATTCAATGTAAAAAGAGAGAATAGGACAATGCGCTAAACAAAGGGTATTTATTACCCTTATTTCTAAAGTGTAGGTCCCACCATTCACACTGAAGTCCTTATTCTCTAAGTAGAATCATAGAATTACCTGGGTTGGAAGGGATGTTTAAGATCATCAAGTTGAACTGTCAACCTAACACTGACAAAAACCATCACTAAACTGTATCTCTAAGCACTACATCTACCCATTTTTTAAATATCTCCAGGGATGACAATTCCACCACTTCCCTGGGCAGCCTGTTCCAATGTTTGATAACCCTTTCAGTATAAAAATCTTTCCTAATATCCCATCTAAACCTCCCCTGGTGCAACTTGAAGCCATTCCATCCTTGGGCATCCTCAAAGTAGTTTAGGGACCTTCTCAAACTCAGCTAGACAAGGTATAGCAAATCGGGCTATTAGGCCCCTATTCACCAATGCCCTTAAGCAAATGCGTATGACCCGTTAATGTACCTAGCCAAGCGCTTTGATGAATTGGGTCTTTAAACAACAAGGAAGCTATATTTCAAAGTGGCACCACATATCTCTAAAATGAACATATGGCTCTTAATGTTTTCGAAAGGCTTTTGTTTCACAATATGCGTCAATTTATTGTGCAGCATCCAGTTTTTCTCAATTTTTAACATAATGAAAGTCATCAGGAAAAACTAAGTTTACTTTTCGATAGAATGAGCAAAATGTCTTCAGATTATATTTCTCTTTGGCATGCAACAAAGAACAACCAGAGGATGTGCTTTCTTCACAGAGAATTCACCATTGTCTTGATATGAAATGGGAGAAATATATGCTTTTCTGTTCAAATCACTATAAATCAGCTTTCATCGTGGACTTTGTGCATAAAATTAGCCTGCCCAACCATGTAAACAAATAAATGAATCAATATAACATTGTCTTTATATGGCATACTGTCATCACTCATTAGTTATTTATTTCTGCATGTGTTCTGCAGTTTGATAGACAAGTTGTGCACAGGAAAAAAAAAACATTCTTAAGACTTTGGCACCTACAGCTAAGCTATTAAGTTCATATTAATGCATCAAAATAAGTAATCAGCAACTCTGAAAATCAGGTCATTCATTTTTGTGCCTAAATATAGATCTAGATGACTAACTTTAGGCATTCACAGTTGAAAAATGTTCATCCAAATGTGTCATCAGGGAGGGCTGAATAGATTTCTAGAAGAAACACTTGAGAGAAAAATTCTAAATGATAACAATTTAAATGATAAACAGTATTATAATTTATTATTCATATAGTTCTATTGGTGTGCCTGGCATTCTAAAGGCAAGAGAAGAAATACAGCTAAATATGCTATTCTAAATATACTTTAAAGACTAGAACTGAGGCTATAAAGATTTAGAACACAATTACTGCTGTTCAGCAGATTGTAGTATTTTTCTGAGGAAAGGATTTATGCAGAGATATTTCTCCTCTGCCCTGTGAAAATAAAAGGTAAGATGATACTTGTGAACTTAGAAGCAGACAGAAACAACATCAAACAAAATTTTCCAGCTTAGACCTAGTTCCATAAAGATATTTAGATGCCTAATTTCTATGTCAACATCCAACTTCCCACGGACATCAAGGGGAAAAGAATGGGAAGCAGGGCTGGGATTCATCTCTAACATCAGTAGAGAGAAAGGTAATTCCAAAGAGTGATTTACATGACACTAAAGTAAGCGCCTTAGAAAGATTTGTGGTATGACTCTCTTTCTGTTAATTAGACAGGAAGAAAGACAACTAGTTTCCACTGGACATCCAACTTTTAGAGGTGAAATAAATCCTTTTCATGGTGCCCACATCAAAGTTGTGTTTCCATATTTCCTTTGGAAGCACTCAAAAATTCCGTCATTGGTAGATGTTGAAATCTAGGAATATTCCAAAATCCCATGGCTTTCTATGAAAATGCATGACCCCTCATGACCAGGAATAAAGTATTTTAGCAGAGACTTTAAAAGGGCCAAAAAACGTTTGCAAAGGGAGCAGTCACACTCTCGACAAAATGAAAAGCAAGTGTTCATTTGAACAGAGGGGAACAGGTATGAGCACTGAGAAAAGATGTGTTCTTTTTTAACGATGTGTTAAACAACTCATATATTCCTGGTGAATCCCGCTCCTGGCAGGCTGTGTAGTAAGCAGATAGTGACCATCTGAGTTTCATTCTGTGCCAGCTTCTGTATCTGGCTTCCCAGACAGTTAGTACAATGGATTGCTCTTCCTAAGGATCTAACAGCACTAATGAAGAGCTACTGATCAAGTTTAAATGCAAAAGAAAATATATTATAGCAGGGACATTCATAGAAATAATTTGATAATAACTGCCCTTTTTGCAAAAAGGAAGATGGATGTTGTTTAACAGGGTCTTTTTCAGTAAAACACTCATTTCTATCCCTCTAGCGAAATGTGTCATCATATGTTACAGAGAACCCAGTCCTTTTGTGTCTACGGAGAAAACAGTTGCAGTGTAAAAATTTCCCATGAAGGCAGCAATGAGGCCAGAATCTGGAAAGCACTTTAAATGTGCACGCTTGGATTACATTTAAGAAAAAATGTTTACAGATTAAATTCCATCTGTGCTACCACTCCCTGAAATGAGAATGGCGGCAAACCACCTCTGAGTCCATCCTCAGCAGTGACACCTGAATCTTCGTGGAGTGTTTCAGTGTTGGACAGTACATCTTTTGAGTCTGGTCAACACAGGTGGCAAAGCTGAGGCTCAGGCCCTGGTAACCATAAATGGTGCAGCCACCAAATCCTTTCATAAAGAACAGAAGCATGAGATGGTTCAGAGAGGGTCAAGTCTGTCTATATAAAACAGGCTAGAAGAAATCACACCTGTCTCTCTCTCCCCACTGGCAGTGAAGTCTAGAGGCAAGTTGTCTAACCATTTTAGGCCAGACACCTAACTTCTAGACAGCTACATTTAGGTAAGACCAATGCAGGGCATAGCCTACAGTAGGGAATAGCCCTAAAGCACCAAGGTCTAAAAGATGTGCTGGAAAGTCAAATGAAGTTGGCTGTGTGGAGGCAACTTAGCTCCTTGCTACCTCCTCTGCCGAGTTCCCCTCTTGGTCCTGCTGTGTTAAGCCCTTCACCCTTAGTCTGCAAGATCAAAGCAGGTTCCCCAAAAGGTGGCCAACCAGGAACATATGTGATTTTCACGTGCATCTGAGGGCCAGACAGAGTGAAAATAGCATCTTTAAGTTTAAGAGAGATATGTTTCGCTGAAACAGAAGTAATTCTTACAATCTGCTTTCTGAAACAAGAAGAGTAATAAAAACACATTCAAACTTCAGCATTAGTGAGACAAATCGATATATGAGAGGCATACACTTAACTAGCTTCACCACCACAAAACAGCATGTAAAGGCCTGCTACCCTCATAGCACAGCTAAACAAGCCATGCATCAGCTGGTTACCAAGTCTGAAAAGCACAGGCTGTCAGTGCTTTCCTGACATCTCTAGGCTTCTGCAGTGCCTCTGTCTTTGTACAGTGCGTTTCCCACCAGCAGGTCATGCTCCAGTACGGTTGCGGGGGGTGCAACAGATAGAATGCCAGCTCCTAATCACCCCCGTCACCAACAAAATTGACTACCTTTCCACTGCTCCCAGGCAGTCCCTGATGAGGAACTCCTACTGGGAGTTGTCATTTTGATAGAAGGCATCAATGACCTGCTTTCTCCCCCTGACACCTCTGGCAGAGGTCCCACTCTTCTTTCTATTGTCTCTGCACATCCTTATCGAGAAATACTAAACTCCCACATTCTCAGAGTCCTCCCCACTCAGGCCCTCCTTGTAGCGGGGTGAAATAGCAGTAATGAGACTGAATAAATCTCTGACACAGTATATATCACTTTCCTTAGGACTGCTCAAGAGCAAGCACAAAAATAGGTTTGCATCCTGCAGCCTCCATCTTCCTCATCATTTGGGTCCGGCTAATCCAGGCCCAGAACAAATATCGTGTCAAATTTGGCAAACCACCTCCTGCCCATGATAAAATCAATCAGAAAAGCAACTGATCTCACAAACAGAAAACACTGTTTGAAAACTGTAATGATATGTTTACTGTAAGTCTATTAAGGGAAAGCATAGAGAAACTGTATTTAATTATGTTTTACACTGCTTTTACTAACTTTTCTCATTTTATGGACTGGACAATTTTTGACCACTTACAAAGGCAAATATTCTTTCTTAACCTACACAGCATTGATGAGGAAACAGAATAAAGAGGATGTTTACAGTTTATGGGTACATCTGGTGATGCTGCAGCTCATGAGCCAAATTGATATTATTTAATTGAGTGCCATCTACCACCAGTTAAATACAATCCCCACAGTTCCCATGTTAAAGAGCTTGAAACTGGCCATATTTGAATGAGGGTTTTAAATTTAGCCCTTCTTGTCTTTCCAGCCATTTGAAAAGAAAATTATAATTTATAACTGTAATGGGTTATTCTGCTACCAAGCAGCTAGATGAAAAGGAAGAAGTCTTCATATTCATAGGGCCTTCACATAGTTAGAGCATGTAACCTCGGTGACCTGCAACATCAAATGAGAAAAGACAATGATCAGTCTTTTAGCTTTTAGCTTTAGGCACTCTGAATCTACAATTAACTCAATTCTGAGCATCTGGTCTTTTTAACCCCTTATATTCAAAGGTCATTTGATCTTTCAGCCGTCAAGATTTGTCGATATGACAAACATAATTTCATACTCATTAAGAATGAAGAACAGGTTGTGAAATTGGCTATAATGGGGTTATATGTTTTTCTAATCCTTCGTGTTCTTTACAATTCTATTGAAATGTGAAAAATAAAAAAATATAAATTAATTCCTACCATTTGTGTGACACCCCTTCTAGTAAACATGTGCATGACGGAGTTTACATATGCTGATGAAAGTTTTCAATATACAGGTAACTCGAGCTGTCTTTGGTCTTTCCTTCAAGCATTTATCATGGAGGTTAGTTTGGTCTGACTGGTTTGATTTGAGCCACTGCTACTTTTCTAACTCGGATTGGTTCTGGTGCTGATGAAAGCAGGTCCCTGCCGCCACTGAAGTCAATAGCAGAGCCCTGAGATCTTCAGCCTGTATAAATAATTGGCTGAGAAACAGGTGTAACTCTACATTTTCACACTAATAGTCTATGTAGAGATGAATCCGCCTCTCAGAATCCCAATACAAAATTTAAATCGAAACTTCCACTCATTTCACTGATATCAGGTACAGTGCATCTGCTTGGATCTCTGCTCAAGATGGGTGACAATATCCAGGTTTCTGTCCCAGCTTTTTCAAATATGAAGCTTTCTGAAACAAAGTCCTAGTGTCTGAGATTCATTTTAGGCATACCTTTAATTCTCCAATATTATGAAAGTACTTTTGTGACTCTGCTTCAAACACTAAATGAGTCAACCTGAACATCCCTCCAGCTTGGTTGGAAATGAACTCTTCAGTTTATACTATAAAGCTGGTAACTATAAAAGATCCACCACTCTTACAAATATTTAGGCTTTGTTTAACAAACTCATTGAAGTTAATCGGACTATTAGGTGCACAACTAGAAGCACTTGAGTTCAGCACCTTATTTAGAAGGCTGGGAAAGAAAGAACCAATTTCACCTAATTTGAGGCAACTCACTGAGGTAATAAATAGGGAATTCAGTAATCTTAAATGATTTTATACAATGGATAAAGCAAAGAAGATATCTCCAGAGAGCAATTCATGTTAAATCATTCTTAACTGGCATTGTCACACACCCCCAGTCCAATACTTCTGTGCAGGATTCATAAATAATACCAGAATCGAGTCAACTTTTTCAGCTGATTCTTGATTACCATTCACACCAGAATTAGCATATCAAGGTAGGAAGAAATGCATGAATATTTATTATCTCCATTCTTACATGGAAGTTTAAACGAAAAATTTGCAAGAATGTGAGGGACATGCCTACAAATATTATTTATATGCTTAAGCAAAACCTTTGAGCTAAAATTCTGACGGCACAGTGATGACTTTGAAGGAGTAAGAAAGCCGTGTCTATGAGCATGTTATTTCTGTGAGATAACACTGAAATAAAGGCAACAATTACCCTAATTGGCTGTACTGACAATGCATGCAATCTATGGAGCCCTTGAAAACAGGCAGCTAGGAAACAAGGGGCAGATCACAGCTGAAGCCAGCTGAACAATGGCAGAGCATGTGCGCCAGCCAGGCAAGCAGTGCCCAGGAGATGTTTTGGCACTATGGGGACACGTGAACTCCCAGGACTTTCTTACTTCCACCTTGAAAACTTTCAGAGTGGCAAAGCTCCCAACCACTGCCCAGCAGCTCCTTCCCATCACCAAGCCTCCTTCCTCCCAGTCACTGGCCCAGCAGACTGCAGGGAAGTTTCTTCCAGTGTGTATTCTGTTATCTGTGGGCATCCGACTTTGCACAGAGAGAGGTTTAGGGTGGAAACCAGTCTGTCTCCATTATTCCTCCCCTCTAGGTCTCAAACAGCCATGCATAACCCATACACACTGTGTCAGCATCATGTGGCCCTTCTCAGCTGCTCCTGTAACTTAGAAAAGACTAGGAAATCTGGTGTACCACTGTAAGACTCCATCAATTTTCTTGAATGAAGAGAGGAACGTATCTAAACCAGGAGGTTTTCAGAGGTATCCACCTTTCTCAACTATCCATCTTTGTCCATTGATTAGAGAGAAGCAAGGTATCTCCTGCAGGAGGAGGAAAGGACTACTCATCCCTCCCAGGATTAGGTAACAAAATTTTAGACACATCTGCGCTCAGGTTAGGTAAGCACAGTAATCATACTGGATCTCACCTCTAAATGTTGGATATGGATGCCCCATCCCTGGAAGTGTTCAAGGCCAGGCTGGATGGGGCTTTGAGCAACCTGGTCTAGTGAGAGGTGTCCCTGCCCATGGCAGGGGGTTGGAACTCAATGATCTTTAAGGTCCTTTCCAACCCAAACCATTCTATGATTCTATGTTTCACAGGGGTACAATAATGTTTTATCTCATCATTTATGATCGTCCCATAATGGAAAATCCCCAGCTAATTCCTGCATTTTTCCCAGTAACATGGGAATGGATTAAAAATAATGGTATTTATTCATCACATTGAAGCAGCTGGTCCACCTCAGACCAAGCAGCATCTGTGTTGGTTCCAGTAGTGGCGGGTACAGGGAGTACGAGAAAAGGGATTTTTCCAGGAAGGAGAAAGGAGGAGAGGGAACACAGAGAAGAAAAACAGAACAAGGAGGGGGAGATGAGAAAGAACATCACTGAAAGCAACTTTTACTGCAGCTTAAGATTAATGATTGCTCATCCACAAGCACTCTACAATCTAAGGTAAGTGGAAAAAACTGGAGATGCTACTCAATAGCCAGTGTAGCCCTTTGCAGATATAAAAAGCAGTACGCTGATGTTCCCACTCAGACATATAAAACCAATGTGATGTATGTAGCTTTTAAGTGTTGGTGCGGTATAAAAGTTTTATTGCTGCTTTGGCTTCAAGAAAGCTACAAACCTCAGTGTAGGAATTGCAAGCCCCTGTAAAAATGGTTATGAAAGGCATTTTTCCTAATCACGTTAGCAAACCCTTCTATCCATTTTCCCTCTCATTAAAAAGCTTAAATATTTTACAGCTATAGTGTGCGGGCTTATGTCCAGATTACCCTTCATTAAATGACTTTTACAGTAGCTGGATACAAGCCTTGTCTATTATTACACACTAGCTAATTATGTCTCCTTTGTTTTCATTTCATCGTTTTAAACAAAGCTTTTAGGGACCCAGCCACTCTGTGAGAGGTGTTGCCAAGCTGAACACATTTCCAGCAAATCCCAGCTGGGCTGCATTCATTTCGTCTGATGATCTTTGCAACATGAAGTAGCTTTCTGGAAGAAAAAAAAAAAAGAGGGGAAAGAAGGGACAGGGAGGAAGGAGGAAGGAGAAGAAAAATAACAACAATGTCCAACCTATAGTGCTCTTATAGTGGTTTAGTGCAAAGACGACTTCCCACTGGGGAAAAATCCAGCAGGATGTCAGTGAAGAGTGAAATATGGTGTACAGTGATTCTAAATATCACAGCTAAGCTATGTGAACAACCGGTTCTATCAGGCATTTTCTGATTTCTGACAGCGTTGCTGTTTTCAGATTACTCTAGTAATGTTTCCAAAGTGTATTATTATATTCATGGCAAGAAGAAGGGGAGGAGGCTTGAAAATTACTTCCCTCCTGGCAACGAATTGTCATTTAGGTCCCACGTTGAGCCAGCTCTTTGCATTGCCTGGGAAGCCAAGGGAGCCAACAAAAAGATATGATTTCCCCAGAGCTGGGGGGCCAAGGGAAATGATCAGGCATCTGAAGTCTCCCCAGGGTGCAAAGAGCAATAGCAAACGGCTTTGCTAAAGAGAGATATTTTTCAGTATCTGTGAAAATAAAATCTACATTTAAATATTATTTTAATTGCTCATTCTCATCCACAATACACTGAATAATCAAAATAATCAGATCGGGAATGATAATACAATTTGTTATGTGTATTTGCATGTAGAAGGCAGTATATTGTTCCTTGTGAACAGTAGGTAAGATGGCTGACCCTTGCTCCACAGAGCCTAAACGCCCACGTGTGACATGATGCAGAAGCCAAATGAGAAAGGAAGCTGTGCAGCACTTCACAGGAGTCTCAGTCCTCCTCCTTTTCTCATGGGCATTTCGTAACTCTCCTTTAACTTTTTGTTGTTGTTGTTCTTCAATCCTTTTAAGACTTCCTTGACCATGTAGCTTTCTAGCCTTCCTTGAGTAGATGGTATTCAACTAGCCCAATGAGGGAAGTTTTGCATGTTCCTGCTATCCTCATTCTTTGGGTTTGCAAGTCCCACCCTTGACTTTCTATATTTGCAGTTTTGGCCACACGTAAAGCCTTCTAGGACTTAATGGGCACAAAATCCCAAAAGACAGTAAGTTTGAACATCTTCCATTGCTATCGGTCTAGAAGTTTATAGGATTCTTAAGGGACTGTGATAACCTTTCTAAAAGTTTTTAGAAGAATATGTCACCGCTAAGGAATTCAGTAGAAAACTCAAAAGACTGAAAACATGACCTTATCTCGACAGAGTATCACAGGATGGTTCATCTTCTCTTAAAATCTGTGAAGCTTTTCTGTGACTTGCACTGCCATCACATATTCTCTACTATGTATCGAGCATCACATATTCTATGATCGATGGGGAAACAGTCCTTCTTTGCCTTCTAACTGCTTTCCCACAAGAAATGAGCTGGCAAAGGCAGGAGATATAACAGCCTTTATTCAACCTTCGTATCCTGTAAAGAGGCTACGCATGGGTGGTGATCTTCATGCTTTCCCATTCCAATTCCAGGTCATTCTTCAGCTAAATAGGATCCAGTCTAACCACACTTCCCAAAAATCAGCTCCTGCTGCCTAAATACTCCACCATGGCTCTTCATCCCAAATATTGCCAGAGCAATATGACCAGTACACTCATAAGATCAACAGTCAGTAAGTATAATGTATGAACTCTGCTCCAGAAACTCTCTTCTCTCCACCCACTTCACCAACTCTTTTTTCTAATACCGAACTTGATGGACTGTTTCAAAAGGACCTGTGAGGTGAGAAGGCACCTTTATCTCCCACTGACAGAAGGCAGGAAGCCACCTCCCATCCTATTAATCCACAAAGCTCCAACCCCATTTGCCTTATACGACAGCGAAAAGTAAGCACAAGCTCCCTACCCATGTTTCAGATGCATGAAATGTAATAGAAAAATGAAAAACAGTTTGGCAGAAATGTAGCTCTGCAAGCTCCCCAGCCAGATTACCTTTCCAAATCGTGCTTGTTTTTCAGACATATTTGTTCATGGAATAGAAAAATATGGAAAATGCACCCACTTCAGCCCGTGTGGGTGTTGCCCTCATTTTCCTTTAAAAAATTAAAAATAAAAATAAGTAAAAATCCTCTCCTTTTCCACCCCAAAGGGAGAGGGCTAATCACATAACGGGACCCCCAAAATCCCACGTCCCTGCCGCTGTCCTGTGGCCTTGGCAGCAGTACAGCAGGGGTCGCAGCAGCTGCTGGAGAGCCTGCCCTGGCTGCCCGGCTTCACCTCAGCTCCTCCTATTCTGCTACTACACACGCAGTATAAATACCAAAAAGAAAAACCTGTCAAGCAGACCATTTCCCATTATTTGGAAATTAGCAACCTTTATACTGTTTCAAAAACAAATTGTTTCCATTATCAGAACATTGCAATGCTATATGCATCTGCAAGAAACCACCACACAAATATATTTCTTGCTTTAATAAACTGGATGGGGGTTTTTTTCAGCAAATTGCCTCCCTTTTTCCTGAGATTCCATTCAAGAGAAATATAATAAAAACAAAGGTACAAACAGACTGTTTGCAATTATTTTCTTGTGCCCTTCAGTACCAGGAGAACAATTTGTTCTCCTTAATTTCAAAAGAGAGCAACAATTAATTAAGCTAATGAGAATTACTGGGAAAAAATGAAAGTACTTCAAAGGATTTCTGACCTATGGAAAAAAATCTTATTTTGGTCCTGATGCTAAAAAAAAAAAAAACTTTTTCTTTGCATAAATAATCTCACTGAAGCTTTATCCTTAAAACGTATTCCCAGGATGGTGGATTTGGCAAATATGAGCTTCAGACTGCAGTTGTATTGATGAACTGATTTTGGTATGTGCATTTGTTTGTAAAATCCTTTGTTGAGGGAGGATATTATCACCAAGCTGGAAGCTAAGACCTAAGCCCAGGCTCCTACACAGTAGCAAACTGGGCAAATGTTTATATGTTTGACAGCAGCACGCAGACATAAGAGTTTTTCACTGTTACTTTGCTAAGAAGAAGAAATAAAAAAAAAAAAAAGG
>KZ505729.1:1171525-1184964 GCA_002844005.1 Limosa lapponica baueri
GCATTCACTGGTCCGAATACCCCCCTTAGCAAAAAAAGGCCTGCAGGGAAAAGAAAACACATAAAAATGCACTGAAGCAAAGTAATGCTCCTTGAAGCTGGCTGTGCCCCTAAACTGTGCTCCTGAGATTATATCCCGAGGCGGCAGGGGGCACGGTTAAGAGCAATTCTCTCCGGCTCCAAAAGAATGAAGGCAAGTGTCAGCACTGCCATAAAATCAATTCATGGATGATTGCTCCCAGGATGACTCGAAGCAGCAGTGACATGAGTCTGGACATTGTGCTGGTGAGGAATCACCCCTAATGGCTTTCCATCTGATCCCTGGCTGCGGGGGTCAGTTCAGCCAGCGCAGGGGGTGAAACGCCAGGTCACAGATCCCATGTGTCAGCGTGCAGCCAGCTCTTGATGGTGACACTTGTTGCACTGTAATGAGAAGGTTGCCAAACGGGATGGGGGAGCTTAGGATATCAAGCAAATCTGGCAGGCTTCCTTGTACCCTGTTAATCCACTGTTCCTGTACCTTATAGAGCACTATTGTGTGGGTTTTCCCTGATTCTGAGGTGTGAATTACAGCTTGATCATCAGTCAGATCCTGTTAATAAGAGACAGATTAACATCTACCATCATAATATAAAGGGACTTTTTACCTTTATTTTATGGCAATTACCCTGTCTCTCATACTCTTTTCAGCATGTGCTAGCCTGGTCTAGAGAGCATGGACCAGTCCTACACACCACTAATGGCATCTCCCTCCTTACTGCCAAGGAGATTGTGGGTTTGCTGACAAAATTTGCACTACTATAATTAAAATTGGTTTTCAAATTGATTCAGCCTTTAGCTAGCACAGTTTCTCTGCACAGGGACACTTTGATCAGCTTGCCATCAGGTTATAATAGCTAGCACAGGATTCGGTCCCGTGAAGCATTCAAGACAGTGCTGCTCACCAGTTGCCATCTGTCAGCTGAACCATGGCAACAGATTATAAACCACTCCTGGTCTGCCCCTGGTACCCAATAAAATGCCCTTAAAAGCCCCACTCTCACTCCTCTGACCAGCTTTTCAAGACCACACAGCACCTTGGGGCATGCCAAGCATAGCTGGGACTTCTCAAACCTGTTCTCAGAGTCAGCACCGCAGCTCCCTCCTGTTCCACTTCCGTTCTGCCAACATGCTTAGCACCTTCAGCTCTTTTCCTCCTCACTGCACTATGCAACAGACCTGGAAATCAAGTCTTTGATGGATACCAATGACTATTAAAAGTGAATGAGGATTCTAATTACAAGCAGTCACATTGTGAATGGGGTTAATTTCCCTACAGTCCCTGAAGGACATCAGGAGGTGAAAGAAGGGAGCCGTATGCCCCGAAATCCCAAAACGGCAAAACAATTTCTTTTCTGCACTGTATTCTGCCACTCCTCATGAGACAGATGATGAGAACAGGATGACCACTGGTGCAGAGGTCACCACTTCTGCACCCGGTGGTATAGTAAAAACAGCAAGAGATAGATACTTATGCTGGATGTGTAAGTGGGAGGTGTGCTGTGGGTGGGTAACAAGCCTTCCAGTCTTCTGCTGCTGACATTTTTCTGTATTCTCTGCTCCCTAGCTTCTTGCACGTTCCTCTGGCCAGTCAGAGTAACCATTGGTGGCAGTTCAACCTCAGGCAGTAGCAGAAGCAACAGGAGTCCAGGAGGAGTGTCGGGGACAAGGGAGGGGCTGTTCGTGACAGAGATGGCCTCAAGTTGCACCAGGGGAGGTTCAGATTGGATATTAGGAAAAAATTTTACACTGAAAGGGTTATTAAGCATTGGACTGGGCTGCCCAGGGAAGTGGTTGAGGCACCATCCCTGGAGGTATTCAAAAGACAGGTTGACAGGGTGCTTAGTGACATGGTTTAGTGATGGTTTTTTATCAGAGTTCGGTTGATGGTTGGACTAGATGATCTTAAAGGTCCCTTCCAACCTCGACAATTCTATGATTTTATGATTCTATGACAATTCTCACCATTTCTTCTTCATATGCATATCACAGCACGAGCACCAGAAGCCACCTCTGATACCCTGGCCTGCAGGAGCCAGAGGGGCTGCTGGAGAGGAGCAGGAGCAGGGAGCAATAGCACAGTGGCAGCTGTAGAGGTGAGGAGGTGAGGAACCACATCCTGTGGACTGAAGCAGATCTCCCATTTCAGCCACAGAAGCCCGTAGCAGTGTAGCCCCCAGCTGCACATGGAGTACTGGCCACAGCACGCCATACAGCTACTGTAAAGCTACCTTCTCTCTAAAGCTGCACTCCGTGGCTGCACTTTAGACTTCTAGATCTTCCTGTATGTGCTCTGGCATGGAAAGTAGCAATGTCAAAACAGAAAACTCATCCTGCTACACAAGGGATTATATTGAAGGAGGACCTATAGTGGGATCCTAACACGACACCAGTAAAAATCCATAGACACTTTTATTTTTAATTAAACAGCAGTAAGTGTGGCTTAGATCCTGTGAGCAGTGAAACTTTCACATGGTTTTTGCTCATGTGAGCAGTCCCATGAGGCTGGAAGGCCACAACCAGCAGCAACTTTTCCATTAATATTACCTGTAATTTTTAAATAGCGGTACCTGCATGCTAAGGACAGGATTCATCCCACTTAATGCTGAATGTCTGAAACTGAGGTGTCTCGTCTGAGCTCATTGCTCCAGGTTAGCCTAGTCAGCGGGAAGAGGATAAGCACTTTCAGTTGGGTGAGTCGCCTCTCATACAGCCGGTGTCTAAGACATGCCCTTTGGCAGTCCTAGTTTCTTTCTGCTGACTCTAACAGGAGCCAAAGGTGACTAGCTCAGAAATAGACGTCATTTAAACTGCAGACTTCTAGAGGCAGGTAAGACGAATGCTACGCCATGTATTTAAATAATTAGACCTGAATTCTTTGAAAGCTGCCCCTGTAATATCAAACCTGTCTGCTTTGACTCTTTCCAAAAGGACAACATAGTATTAATGATAAATAATTTATCTGGGGAACTAGGTCAAGGTGTGCAACATTTTTGAAGTGCAAGAGACATGCCACAGAGAGCATAGAGAGCAGCCACATCTACTGTGTGTCCCACCTCACTTCTACCTAAATGGCTTCTCTTGGAGATCCTGCAAGCATCTGTCTTTGGCAAGCAGGATGGCATACCACCTTTCCTTGCTTGTGACAGGCACATCCAAGACTTTACTTACAGGCTCAAAGCTCTACTAAGCAGCCAACCACCCACTGACCCCGCTTCTGTTACGGCAGCCAGACATGACACATGACTGCTGAACAAGAAATTGCTGTAGTGCACCACAACCATTCCATACAAGGACAGTAAGAAAGAAATGTCGTCTTTCAGGTATGCCAGAGACTATCAGTATTCACCTTATCAAATCTACATCTGACCATCTACATCTGACCTACTAAAGCCACCAACCAGAGTCCCTTTCCCTTTCACAGACGTGCAACACCACCATAGTGGGAGAGCTTCACTTCAAGTAACTCTACCTTCAAAGAATGAGGCATCTGGTCTAGGCCATTTGCTCCCTGGGCTTCCTCCCTCCACAGCCACTGAAGAGAAACATTTCTTGGTGCTCATCAAAGGCTAATGACCCCACTTCTCTTACATACCTCCACCAGGACAGAACACACCACAGATTGGAGAAGTCTATTGTTCTTCATTGACTAAAAGCAAAACCTAGATTGCTATCTTATGCTAGCTGCCTTTTGGGCATTTTCTTGAACAGCTAAAGCTAGGTGAGATGAATCCCACCTGAAATTTGCAACGCAATTCAGCAAGATTTACTACAAGACCAGAAACAAAAATGATATTTATTATTCTGTGTTCACTCATCTCCACATTAAAATGACAAACCAATGTCCTCTCTTAGTTATAGAAAGCAGAGACCTTTAATAAGAACATAAAGCGTTACATAAATACTGAAGACTACTAATTTTCTACCTCTTTTAGTTAGTCACTTATCATAAGATGTAACACTCAAAAAGCATCACTGTGTTCCCTGGCATATGTCTGTGTTTGTTTTCTTAGGCTTTTAAGAATAAAAATACTTCAGGATCGCTTTTGCCGAGTTGAGGCTTTTCCAAGCAATGGATTACCATACACAAAAAAAAAAATTAAAAAAAAAAAAAAGAACAGGTTATTGCTAGGATGCTGGGTTCATTTTTTAGATGCAATATACTGTATTTCAGAGAAATAATGGTTTTACAGTGTTGGAGAGGAAATTCTGATGCAAACTCTTTTCAGGTGGCAGTTTAAAGATCTGCAAGGGAAGGGAGGTGGGAG
Source organism: Limosa lapponica baueri (assembly GCA_002844005.1). Taxonomy (NCBI): domain Eukaryota; kingdom Metazoa; phylum Chordata; class Aves; order Charadriiformes; family Scolopacidae; genus Limosa; species Limosa lapponica. The sequence continues at coordinate 1,175,832 of KZ505729.1, forward strand.
CAGGGAGGACACAAATCAGCCTACCTGAATTTGCATTCTCTTCCTGTTGCCTACCCCCTTACTCCTTAGAGAGAGTATCTGTAGATCTAAGCCAGTGCTAGCAGTCTAACTGCAGAAGTTAGTCCCCTGCAGTCTAAGAACGATGAATCAACCCACACTGAGCCCAGCGCTGCTGCAGCTGTCAGCTAGCCCAACTCAAATTAGCTGTTTCAAAGGCAACATAGGTCAAATTAACTGTTTCAAAGGTAACCTAGGTATATCACAGCCACCAAGCAATAAGGACACTGTTGGTGTTGCATCAGAATTCTTATTCCTCATGGTTACCTTTGCAGCTGGAGCTCACTAGCCAAAATCTAGCTCCTGATTAATTAATTCAATTAATTCTTTAAATTTGTTGAATTCCTTTTAGCTTTAATAAGTTTGAGGACTTCCAAAGGACATCAAGCTCCTGCTTTTATTCTTTTTTTTAATTAGATTAGGGGTAATTTTTGTATTCAAATGAAGAGTAACAGATGTAGCTCTGTGTGGTAATGCTGAATCAGAAAGTAATCTTATAGTAAACAGCTAGGCTTTTTACCAATGTTGACTGTTCAAATCAAATTACAATACGTGCATTTCTAAATTTCATCGTCTCAGTTCTCTTTACTTTCACCTGAATATAAATATTGATCATGGATACTTTGGTTACTCAACTTTTGATATTTTGGCTGGTTTTAAAATCTCTTTAATGCGATTAGAAAATTTCACCTTTTAATGAGATGAGTAACTTTTCCCTTATTATTCTTACATCAAATTTTTGGATAATGGTTATAATTAGGTGTTTGCACCTCGGCTACAGATTTTGCTCATTCTTGGATCCAGTCCATTTCCAGGGTATTTAATTTCAAGCCAAGTTCTCTACTCAGAAGCCTGTAACCAACACGAGTTTGGCAAGTTTTTGCCTGAAAAAATACACATAAACAAAAACATTTGAACCCTGCTGGCTATGCTTTTTGAGGCACCAGATATTTCAATGGCAGCTAGAATAGACGTCACAATCTGCAGAAAGAAGCACATTATCCTACTTTGCTTTCTGAAAGTAATAGGTTTGTAGGCAATACCATGAATGTACTCTGAAAGGGACTTTGATCAAATTCTATCCATTCCAGTTACAAACATAAAAGTTAATTGAAACAAGTGGAATTGCATAGACGGGGATCGAGGAACAACTGCAGTTTAGCTCCTGGGTCGTCTTAAATCTCTTACCAAGTTTCTTCCATTTGTGGATCTGATCCAAAGCTTGTTATAGCCAGTCAAAAGACTTCCACTTTCACAGAATTCAAGAGTGAACAATCTGCAAGGGACGTAAGCACATACTTGACATTAAGGAAGAAAGTAGCCCCACTACACTCAGTAGCACTACTGAGAAACTTCAATAGTGGCTTGTATTTCTATGCCTGACTGAATCAGGTCATCACTCCTAATTATGATCCTGATTATGTTCCTGAACTGAAGTCAGTGGGAATAAGAGCAGGGAAGTATGTCTCTGGAGGGTCACATCAACATAAGAATTAAATCAATACCATGCAGCTCTACTCTGATGAAATCACTGGAGTTAACACCAGCAGAGACTGGAAGCGTACAGTGGTAAATCAGATCCAGGGTCTGTTACATCATTTTGACACATCTTTCAGTTTTATCAGAAATCCAAACACAAAACTTAGCACTCCAAAACATCAGTGGATTTTAGACACTCCCTGAAGGGGTTTGAGTACTGAAATCAATGAATGGATTGCAATGAACTGACCTATAAATGTAGTTTTTCAGCTGTGACAAATAAAATATTGATAATGGTCTTCATTTTGCTTAACTCTTTCCCACTCTTTCAAAACATCATGTGTAATAGACCATAGCAGAATGGAAATTACTTATAAAAATGTGAGATGGGTTGGCAGGGTTTCACAGAAAGCAAAAATGATTTTTGTTTCCCTGAGACATGCCACACACCATGAAATGCAGCAATATATACTGCAAGAGGCTGCAGCAGTAATTGGTCCAGCATAAGGATTACTGATGGGCTGTATCAGCTCACAACTCTAACATACATAATTAGGTTCTTCATTTGGGGATTCATTATTACAGTGAGTATATGAGCCACCTTATCTAGCCATGAGAGGTCTCTTACCTGAATGCCCCACAAAGCCACTGTGGCTTTACAGAGTGAGGCTCACAAAGCAATGGTGAGATTTGAAAAAGGAGTTGAGGGCCTTCCAGGAATGTAAGTGCTACCAGTTGATTCACCAAGGCCTTCCCTAACCCCTAAATAATCTAATGTCCTTAAGCATTCAAAGCCTTCTCATAAACAACTCCATGAATTTGCTAAAGCACCTTCTTCAGGTGTGGACTTCACAGCTGAACAGGGACCACTCAAGCTTTTTTGATCCCAAAGTCCCCCTGCTGCTGGTATTACCACACCTTTGTGGACACCCTCCTTGAGGACTAGTCCAAGACCATTCAAGTGGCTGTGCTGAAGCCAGGTTTCCTCAGTGCTACCATTTTTACTAGGCTCCAGAGGCACCTGTGGGATGAAAGAAAACTGATGTTTCTCAGTACAGAAATAACCAACATTCCATGAAAATCCATCACACAAGATACTAGGAAGTGCAGTCTGGATTGCTTAGTCCACCCAAAACACAAGGCGAGAAACACCTAACCACATGTAGACACCAGAGGGAAAATGCAGAGACAGGTCCGTAACCATAGTTTCAGAGGAATCGAATAGCAAGACTGGGGCAATGCCACAGTGCAGATCCCTAAGAGAAACAGGGTGGAATTTCCAAGTTAACCAGGCTCATCTTCAAAAGCACAAAACGGGGTCTTTCATTATGAATTACCAGGTTGTGTCATGAAATTATCACTCCTTCCATAATCCCCACCTGTTACTCTTTCCAAAGAACTGGTCTGAGAAAGCAATCAGGAAATTAAGATAAAATAAATAAAAACCTTATAAAACTCATTCCAATCAATTGTAAATGCATTCCATACGCCTCTCCTTAATGCACTATAAGGAAGTTTCATTGCTGTCTCTCCACAATACAAAAGGAATCGCCAGACATGAAGGAGCATATGTAAAGTGGACAATTAGTGAAGAGCTGCCATGTTCTGAGCCCCTATTCCTTTATCGGCATGGATCTTTTTCTTTTTCCCTTTTTTTTTTCTTTTTTTTTTTTTTTTTTTAGCTTTCAAAAGGTTTCCATGGAATGTGGAGAGGAAGGCAGCTATCAAGAGCAACAACAGAGCCTACCCAGCAATGTGCTTTTCGGACCCTCCTTTTTCTCCCCCTCTTTTTTTTCTTTTTTTTTTTTTTTTGCCTCCTTTTCTTAAACTCGCCCGGGCTTGAGTTGAACAGTTTGCACCAGCATATGGCAAAGGTTGAGGTCAGACAGATAAAACGTTTCATTGCGCCGCAGAATGGTTAACAACACGTGAATGTAAATTCTAACACATCGTAAAACTGTTGCAAAGCAGGCTGAAAAGGGGGCTTTAGTTATGGCAGGAAATCTGCTTCCCAGCCCCACCCCATCCCTTCCAGTTCATTTCAGGTATTGTGGAGCCCAGAGGGGCTTTATTGAGTCCCCTCCCCTGGCAATCTGCGCCCGGCCCCTCCGACAGATTTCTAATGACTTTCCAATGAAGATTTAGGAGTTTTTGTGTCCTGGCGCTGTGAAGGATTTCAGCCAGGCACCCCTCTCCCGGCAGCCAGCCCCAGCCACCGCTTTTGTCCCCTCCTCGCTCCACTGCTCCCACCAGCCCCATGGCTCTCCCTGCGGATCGACCAAGCGGAAGGGGACACCCCAAACCCTCCGCCTTTCCCGACACCTCCCCGCTCTCCATCATGGGCCCGCAGCCACGGCAATTTGTAGCTGTGCTGGTGGCAGGACCACCCCGCCACCAGGCCTGGGGCAACCCCATGGCCGGCCAGGTCCCTCATAGGCCTTGGCCCCGCCATGGTCGTCTTAGAGGACTCGAGGCCCTCTAGGCCTTGCCAGCCTCAGATCCGGGGCGCAGCCCGCTCCCCAACTGGGTTTTCCTCAGTTAAAGCAGAAAACAAAGAGGAGGAGCGACCGCCCCAGCTCTGTGAGGACCATTCCTCCGTCTCTGGTGTCGCTGCTTTTGTGTTTTTTGCTTGCATTTATGTTCGTTCTTCTCTTCCCCCTCTCCCCACCCCCCCCCCCCCCCCCCTTCCCACATTTTGTCACCATTATTATAATAAATACAAAGGTTCTGAGTCTAAGAAGAGACTACAAAAACATAAATGAATAAATAAATACTTAAATATCGAGTGACATGTTTGTGTCAGGCATTAGTGCAGGCTCTGGGTTGATGTTTTCGTTTATCATTTGCTCAAAGTTCCTGCAGCTGAAGAAGATAAACCCCAGCTATTCAAAAAAGAAATGTATAAATCATAACAAAGCACCCAGTTAAAAAGGGATTTTTTTACTTTTTTTTCACTTTTCCAGAGATAAGCCGCAGAAGCGTGGTTCTCAATTGTATGCCACCATCTCTGGAGTGAAACTATTAAGGTGGTGGTAGATCATATATATTGGAGCAATATATTGGGGTCTGTAATGCGCCTGCGGGGAGTTTTTTGTTTATTTGTGACACAAACACGTACTAACACACGCACTGAGACACCGATCACCTTAATCCCCCAGGGCCTCTCTGAAACTGCGCCTGGTGTCCTACTTCCCTCTTCAGCACTGCTCCGAGGCGAGAGTGATTAATGCTCTTTTTTAATCTAGGAAGATGTTAAAAGTGTGAGGGACATTGAGTTCAATTATGAAATATGAAATGCTGAGAGGGTCAAGTCTACTCAAGCCCCACGATGGAAGAAACACTCCCAGGAGACTTTGATTCTTCGTCGGATGACTGATCGTCATGTCCTCAGAAAGAATTAAATTTTATTACCGGCTTTTTGGCAGCATTTAGAGTTTAACGTGGCTAGAATTAAAGAGCACTTAGTCTGATTTTTCTTTCTTCCCCTTGCCTTTTTGTTCAAAAGCTGCTCCATTTCTCTCACTGACTTGGAGGTGCCTGTTAGAGAAATGCAGGTGGCAAGTTATCTCTGGAGGGGTTGTACTGCCAGAATGTTATTCACAGCTCATATTTGCATAATCTCTTGTCTCTTCTTAAATCTTCTGTCTTATTCTCCTACCCTTCTTACTCCCTCAAGAAGCCCTCGCTACCGTCTGGCTTGCATTTCTTTCCTTCCACGTGCCTCAGTAACACTGATTGTTTTTATCAAGGGGTTGCAAGGCGGTGATCAGTCACACCTTCCTTCCCTACGCACAGGCAACGAACACTGCAGAATGTGTTTACTTTTAACATCTGCCAAGACTTTTAACGTCACTGTGCAAGGAAAGCCCCAAAGACAAATTCAGAAATGAGCATATTAATAATGGTTGGCAACAGGGATCCTGCAGCAAACCAGCGCTCTACCTTTTGGTGCTGTTTGCCCTTCCTTAAAGTTCTTTCTTGCCCTACATTATGAAAAGACTTCTGCTGGCTAAGAAGAAACTAACTGGTGTCATTGAGAAGCCTGGTAGTAAATCTTAAACTGCTCAGTTTACTGTGCTGGGAACATCAGTGAAAAAGCAGCAGGACTGGGGCTGTACAGAGAGAATTCACGTGCCCAGTGCACATGGAAGCCTTTACTTGGAAAGCAAAGTTGCACTCTTAGTTGATTTCTTTTTAGCTTAAATATGCATAATTCTGTATGCTTTTCAAGATTCTGGAGTCTGTTCTGCTGTATGTAACTGCTGTAGCCAAGTAAAATAAATACAGAAGAAAATCAGAAAAAGACAAGAGGAGACAAGAAGAGGAGCAAATGCTATCGAGGTTTTGACTTCCAGTTCATCACGCCCACTATTTGAGGTCCAATTCAGTTGCCTGAATATAGGCACCTTGTGCTTTCTAAGATGCCCTCATGTCTGTTGAGCCCCCAACTGCTCCTTCAGAAGAAAGCAGGTCTTCTGCATGTCCTGTGCCATATCTGCCTGTCCCTGCAGATTTCTTACTAGCCCTAGGGCCTCTCAGATGGCACAAGACACCATGCCTTAGCCGGCTGAGTCAAGCCCCTGTGGCTTATGAAATTAATTAACTCAGAGTACAAGGAGATTCTAGGGCTGACATCTAAATTAATGTCTCTAAAAGTAGGTGTCAGGAGACTGATCAAATGCTGGTATCTACTTTTGGCTGAGCTGGATTGTTCTCCATTCTCTGTGGGATATAATGGGAGACAAACACTTAAGTCTCTTCTAGAAATCCAGACTTACGGTCTGGATCTGGGACTGCCAGATAGAGAAACTGGAATGAACCTCTAAATTCACTGACTTTGGTCCTTTACTGCCTCAGGCATCGCATCATGCTTTCTTTCTCCATAACACTATCAAGTTCCATCCTGGAAGCAGTTAGTCCTTCCCCACCCTGATGGGAAGACAGTTGCAGAACCTCGCTGCTGTAACCATCAGGGACATCCTTATAACTCCAAGGTTTAATAGATCCATAATGAGCCTATACCCATGCGGTTCTTATGTCAACATCAGCCTTTGCATAAAAAGTTCTTTTTTCCTTGCTGGTGTTTAACCCTCTGATGCACAGACAAGCATTTATAACCCCTCTCAGCCTTCAGTTTGTGGAGCTAAACAAGCCAGGATCTTCTATTTTTCTCTCATATGATAATCTTTCCTTTCCCCAATTAGCTGTGCAAGAGTCTGTCAGTTCCCAATCAGAAGTTACACGAGGTACTCCAGATGAGGTCTCACAGGAGTCTTGTACAACGCTGTCAGTGCTTTGCTGTATCAGTAAGACTGTTTAAAGTGGAGAAAAAGCTATATAAAGCAAGTAGAAAATATGAGGGAAGTCCAATTCAGGGAGGAAATGAATAAGAAATGACACCATATAAAAATACACAACAGGAAAGGATATAGGGAAATATAAATTGTGCATTAATCCTTCACCATAACAAAACCAGGCACTGCATATCAGAAGACAACTGTCAAAGACATCTCGCGGAACAGTAGTTTACTGATTTTTAAAAGATCCAAGACTTGTCTGAATAGTACCAGCTTCTCCAATTACAATAGGTAAAATTAGGAAAGAGGGGGAAAATCACTCTTGGTTCAGGGGACAGGCTAGAAATGTACCGATACGGATAGAAATAAGAAGGAATTTCTCCTATGAGCGAGTTTTGTTTGACCCTCCCAGCACTAGCTAGCTCCGACGTTGGTGGTACTAGCCACTGACCCAAAAGGTGTGTGAGTATAGCTGCACTGCTGACTTGGATTGGAAGTTCCTGCCTGTGATTCTGCTCACCTTGGAAAAATTGTGTGATGTTTCTGTGAGCATCCCACAACGATCTGAGGAATGACTGCTTTCACTCATTTCTCTGTATGTCTTGGCCAGAACTTGAACCTCTCCCAAATGCTCCAGGGCTTGGTTATTGGTTATTGTTTCACCTAGACTTTAGAGCCTGGACTTCAGGTTCAACCAGGTCCATTCTGAATCAGCAAACATCAACCTATAGCAGGCTTGAATCCCCTTCAACTTTATATTGTGCCAAAAAGAAAAAAGGGATGGAAAGCAAAGACACCGAGTTCTTGCTCAACAGGAAGGCTACTCTGCTGCCCACAGCATCAGAAGACATGCACAACCCCAGCCTGCACCAGGGTAATGGGCAGAGCCCTAGGAAAGAGGGTAAAGCATCGTGCAACAGTCAGAAATGCGAAGTGGATGCAAAAGCAAGTTCTCTGGGCTTTAACTCATGGAACCAGACGGTGGGTGTGAAAGTGGACTGGTGGTGCTGCACCCTGCCTTGGGTGGAAATTTTTTATGGTCTGAAGAAGGGGAAAAGCAGAAAGAAGGTGACTTCAACCTGCAACCACAACATGCAAAGCTCCTGTTCAAGAAAGCTACAAGCTTATATGAACAAAAAAATCTCCTGCACATTAAAGGGCAACCAATTAGATTTCCTTAAAATGGAAGGAAAAGTCCATCCAATGACTACCAGAGTCATGGTTTAACATGGTATTTTTTATGGGACAAAGCTGACCTCCCCCATTAACTTTACTTTTGCAAAGAACACATAAAAATGTATCCAGCAATAAGGGAGTGCAGAGAAACAGCGTCATCACTGTACAAAATGCTGTCACCTCAATTTTCACAAACCTGGCAATTATTCACTGAGATCAAAGCATACGTTGGATCCTCATTTTCCTTGAAAAACACTCTTATGGAACAGATGAGGCAAAATGATCAAGAACATTGCCCTTTTCTTTGCTGCTTCCTACCAAATTCCTGATATACAAACTCCAGGTTCATTTATCCAAACATACTCAAACTTATGAATGTACCAAATTCCTTTCCATCATAATCCAGCCTTACCATCTCATTCCAATATCTTTTTTTGCCTCTGATATACAAGAAAGTTGCTCAGAAAAAGCAGAAAATATTTGGTATTATAGTTGCTTTCCATGACAGTATGAAAGAGATGCCAAGCTGCCAGAACCTCGTACTCTCTGATGTCATGTTTTCTGTTTCCGGTGCTTTCTTTTAAGAAATGACAGGACTGAAACTGAAATAAATCTCAGTGCTCCCACATAACACTCCGGTAAGTAAATCCAATGTTATTTAACATATTTTCAAGCAAGGGTGTTTGGGGTGTGGGTTTTTTCAGGAGAGAGAAAAAAAGGCTTTGTACAAATAAAAGGAGACCAGTATGATAAAATGCAGATTTGTTTGATTTTGAGATTCAAAAAAGTGTTGTTCCACTGGCTGGAAATGCAAATGGTGAGTAAGTGCCATGTATTCCAACTCTGTTGTCATTAAGAACTTGTATTTCCCTGTGAGCAACAAGGAACAGTGACATACATTTACAGTAGAGGATGAGCCAGCCTCTATTGCTAGTCATGCCATGCCTCTGAGAACTCAGTTCCTCTGAATAACCTCTTGTGGTTTTTAAACAAAACCACTAAATCAGGATTGCCCTACCACATGGAATACAGTATGACACTTGGAATTCATATTTGCCATGAAACATATTGACAGTGAAATCAAGTCACCGTGGTGTCCCTCAGGGCTCAGTTTTGGGGCCAGT
>KZ505729.1:1206435-1217771 GCA_002844005.1 Limosa lapponica baueri
TCTCCCTGTAAAGAATTTAGCACCAAGAATATTTAGCGAACACTACAGTGCTCACTGTAAATTATTTTCAAAGGCATGTGCAAAGAGTTTAATGGTACCTACACAAACAACTGCATGAAGTAATACGGTGAAGTGAATCTCTGGAGGCTAGTTATCGACACTGCAGTCCTGAAGGAATGGAATATATTATATATCCCAAGTAGCCACTTCATTCCTCCAATTGGGAAAGGTCTGATGAGACTAGGCTATATATCCTTAGAGGTAATTACCTGGTAATATGCAAAGACTGCAGTCCAGAGGCATGAGTGCAATGGGGCTCTTTGGGCTAGTTCTGTCAAACCAGTTGTTGAAATCATGCCCAGTTCCCAACCACCTGCAAACCTCAATAAACCATCTTCATTTCGCCATTGCCATCCTCTTGGGCAAAAACCATATTGCTCTAGGTCAACTCTCTTCCTTAGTCCCACCTTTATCCTTTTTCCCAATAGTCTGGGCAAAAGGGGCATCCTTGCCAGCTGCCTCCTTCCCTAGTCTTGACCATGCCTTTTTCCCCCCAGCTGGTGGTAAATAAGAATGGAAGCAAATCCCTGGTCTAGAGTGCTATGGTGAGGGTGATGCAAACCTTGGACAAAGCTTGTGCTGCTGTTGCTACCCTCCTAGCAGTACCCAGATGGGCTAGCTTATATCTAGCTCTGGCACTGATATCATAAACATAAGAAGTGCAATCACACTCCGCAGTGGAGTGCAGATGAGAAAACCAAAGGAAAAGAGCTTCAGCCTTGTGTAATTTCCATGATTAAAATCAACAGCAATGTTTGACTAATTGGCCCACAAAGGCCTTTGCATTGGCATAATTTAAATAAGCTTAAAAACAGATCAAGGTTAAAAAAGCAGCACCATTCAGCCTACCAACCAGGCTGCAGAGTCGCTTCACTGAGTTTGAGTTACACAGGGCTTGCTTGTCTCTGTAACACCCCATAGAGCTGCCCTAGCTTTCTGGTGGAGCACCCCACTGAACAGTAAGACTGATGAATGTGTTCACTATCAACATCACCAGCCATTTCACCTCTGAATAGGAACACAGTATTATTAAGGGACTGCAAGAAGAGGGTGATAACACACATTTTCCCTGTCCTGCTCCATGTCAGTGCCAGATTTTCATGTATCTCCTTACATGGAGGATGTAAGTCTTGCACAGACTTACACGGAGGATATAAGTCTTGCACAGACTTACACGGAGTCAGGAGAACCAGCAGCAGGCGAACCAGCAGCTTCTCTTTGAGAATCACTAAGAGCAATGTGTGTGACATGACCTCCTGTGTCATGGGCAAGTGGTTGCATCTCCATGCACTCATGCACAGAGAAGGTGCATAGTATGTCTTGTGTCCACTTTCAAGTCAGCTTCAAAGTATTCTTCAAGAGAAGTCACAGGAAGGCTAAGATAGAAGTGGACCAGGCTGGGTTCTGGACATCTCTTTCAATACCATGGATGAGACGTCTGTTGAGAAGGCCATGGAGATGGCTACAGCCATCAGGTAGGCTACAACCTACCCAAAAGCACCAGATGAGACCTTGCCCATGTCTGCCCAGCTCTAGCTGACTGCATTAATTCAGTATGAGCCAGAAAACAAAGCATTAGGCAAACTTTGTTATATAACTGTCGCTGAACTTGCATTTGGGGCGGCAGGCCAGCGGGTGACAGAAACCACTCTGGCAACTGCTAATTGGCCTTAGTAAGGAGTAAGTCAAAGAGATTGGCCTGGGGCAACGTAATTAGCAAAGTCATTGGCAGCTTATGCCAACAGTCTAATTTAGAAAGTAATAAATAGTTAAAACAGCAGTCTCCTGGGGGCAGGAGCACGTACATACGAGGACAGCTGACATGGTGAAGCAGTTATTGCCCAAGGTGGAGCCACCCTGTGTAGGGTCGAGCTGCCACCAAGGACCTGACGTATCCCTCTGCCAGAGCAAGTGTCCACCTCCCGGGTCCAGAGTGCTGATCTAGACTGGAGCGGGGCTGGGGCTCTGATCACGTTTCGTGCACCTGTGCATGATAGAATCGACAACTTGGAATAAAAAAATCACTATCCAACCACCAGCCCACCTTCCTAAGTAAATAAGTTTTAAATGGTATGTGGCCAAGTGGTGTGGGTCTGTTCCTGCAGCCACCCCACCCAATGCCCCCACATCAGATGACTCAACTGCAACGTAAGCCAAGGGACCATAGAAGAGAAGAGGAACTCCCAGGCTGCGCCCTGCCCAAGCTCATCACACCGCACATCCAAAAAGATGAAAACCAGTGATCAAGGGCCCATCTTCCAGCCCACAGAGAGGAGGGTGCTGTGGGAGGGCGAAGCAGCGGGGAGGGAATAAAGCGAAGTGGGGAATGGGGGCTCCACTCCCAAACACCTTGCTCAGCGCAGCGAGGCTTGTTGTAATTTGCTGCCTATAGGTTAACAGTAATTTACTGTCCCCTGCAGCAAAGACGAAGCGGGGAGCTGTGCGAGGGGCATGGTGTCTCCCCGAGCAGTTCCTGAGACGAGGCAGCTACCCCGGCTTCTGCATCGCTCAGAGCAAAGCCTTGAGAGGCGAGCTGGCCCAAAGTAATGAGCCTGGCTCTGGCAATGAAGTGATTGTGGCAGTAAAGTGAAACAGCCATTATGTACTTGGCAGCGGCTCTAGCCTTGAGATAACGTGCTTTTTAATTGAGCTGAGGAATGTTTTCATTCTTCCTCAAGTTGCGTATCATTTATGGGTACAATGTGTAATAATAAAAATTACATATCTTGGCAAAAACAATGAGCAAAAAGTCAGCTGGAAGAACACTACACAGCGGGCGTATATTTTTCTAGAGAGGTAGTCGTCTATTTTAAGTACCATTGTGCTCTGTCTCACTGTGGTATATCCACACAGAAAGCAGCAGAACGCGAGCAATGTGTTTGCGCATACAAAGAGACCCGGTTTAAAAGCACAATGTCTAGGCATGTGCTGTGAAGTACCTCATCTCTGAGCCCCGTAGACTTCACAGGCCTTTCCCAATCCGTACTGCTGCAGAGGTGCCAGCGGAGGGAATGGCCACAAAAACTACACCCCGTGCCACTGCTCCGAAGTCCGCATCCTCAGCAGAGCATCTTCCCCCTCCTCTATAAAGGGAGAAGCAAAAATTGCTCCCAATTTCCTTCCACGCTTCAGGGCGCTGAGCAGAGGCATTATTGACAATTTGGTGGGGGGAAGAAGGAATGCGCTGCCTTTATCCATTTTTAATTGCTGGAGACTGTAAAGTTGTTCTTTAGGAAATAAATACTTTACTACTTTCCTCTCCCACTCTCAGCATGCCAGCACATGTGGTTTATCGACGGGCATTTAATAATAACTTTCAATACCGGAATTTTTTCAATTGCTTCTTCAGATTTTTGCTCCAAACCGCTGCGGTTGGATTACTCATGGGAAAAGCTGAGCAAATGGATTTTGTGTAGTGTGCGTCTGCACAGAGAGAGAATGAGAGAGCACAGAATCACTTAAATGATAAATCAACTCTTTTCTTTTTTTTAAGTATTTTTCTTTGTGCAATAACCTTTTATCTACAGCCCCACTGTCACAAATACGCTGTTTAACCCTTTGTGCACTGTGAACAGAAAAAGCAGGGCTGTGCTGCACAAATTGTCTTAAAACTCTTTTGTAGCCAACAGGTCTTGCATATTAAATGGAACAGGGCTACCTCCAGGTTTGTCAGCCTGATGCCTACTTGTCTTCAGGCCTACAAACCAAACACGGGGAGAGCTGACTGAGGGAAAAAAAGGTGAAGGTTGAAAAAAAAAAGAAAGAAAAGGAAAGAATGCTGAACCTATAATGTAAATCTCATGTTTAATTAGGAGGGCTGAAGAATTGTGGCCAGGGAGAGCTGACTGAGGGAAAAAAAGGTGAAGTTGAAAAAAAAAAAGAAAGAAAAGGAAAGAATGCTGAACCTATAATGTAAATCTCATGTTTAATTAGGAGGGCTGAAGAATTGTGGCCAGGAAAAACATGTTTCTCTGTAAGTGGTTTTGAATAGCACTGAAGATGAATATAATAAGGCTGACAAATACACCTTGGAGGGTGACTGCAAGAATAAAATCGATTTATTTAATAATTTAGAAATTGCTTCCAGCCATATCTCCCATTAAAATCTGCAGGCCATTGTATTCTGTATTTCTTTGGTCTTTTTTCTCCCTTTTAGTTATGCTCCACCAGCTTTAATAAATAAGTAATACATGGGGGGAAACACTTATCTCGAGTGCTTTGCCACAACCCTGTAGGGCTCTTATATTCTTTCTAACTCTAAATAGATCAAGTCAGGAACCATCATCTCCCTGGAGAAAAAGGATGTTTCAGGGTTAATATTCTAAATATAAGCAAGGAAGTCCAAAAATTAAAGTTGTATTAATGACCGTCAAAGATCGAAGCAAATAAGCAACATATTAAATGCATATTCTACTTCTCAAAACCAAATGACAAATCACCTGGTCATGTAAACAGCAATCAGCAGCTATAGCTCTTTTGTGGGAAGCATTAAAGGAAAATGAGACATAATAAGAGTAATGTTTAATCCAGAGATAATATTTTTTTAATTATTCTATCACCTGTGTTGAAGTTTTCTCCTTATAAATGTTCTTACAGCTCAAGCTTCCTGAGATTTTTCTCCTGACAGTGTTTTGACCATAATTGTTACAGATTCTTGTTTTTACACTGCACATTTTAGAAAGGAAATATATTGGACAGTCTGGCTTGTAAATCAATTAAACATTAAGTACTCACCACCTTACTCATGGAAAAGCAAATGTAGTCCAGGCACAATTCTTCTGCAACTATTTTATGCAAAATTCATAGTGTGAATTCTATAAACAATTCATAAAGTCAAGAATGAGTTTGATATAGGTGTGTATCAGCAATGTAGGCCAACTTCATTTACACTGGGAAATTAAACATAAGCATGGAAAATGCCTTTCTGCTCCCTTGAGTTTGATGACAAAGCCAGCTGCATGGTCACGGGGACCATCCTTGGTTGCTCTGGTAGTTTGTTGCTTTCACTTGCAAGAGCAAGGGAAGAGTTGAACTCTGCTATAGCAATAGCTATAACAATATTAATTAATTCTTTTCAGGCAAGGACTTCCATTTTCCCCAAATATTGTTCTTTTTAACCATTCTAAAACTAAATAAAATGGAGAAAGGAAAGAGAAAAGAGCACACAGCAAAAGCCATTATAAAAGAACTGGCTGAATGGATGTCTTTCAATTGAAGTCAGTGGACTTCAGATAAATAAATGGGAAATTACGTTAACGTGCTCTTACTTTTCCCAACATACCAACAAAAAGTAGCTTTTTAAAAGAGCTTACATAATAGGCCCACGTGGATTTCCTTCAGCAGCTCAGGCAAGGCAGCACTCTCCACCTCAAACTGCTGGTTGGCGAGCCACCAGCACACAGCTGGACCACAGGAGCAAGGCCAGCAGCTTTTACCCATGACGTGACCACATGATTCGGATGGAATCCAGGCCTGATTACACACCATAACCCCATTGTCTTCATCTCCTGACACCTTAGCTTCTTGTTTCTATATGCTAGGGTTCTTGCATCTTCCCACAGCTTTGGTAGTCACGTAGCTTTATCCCCACAAGGTTTGGGGGAGCAATGGGGCCTTATAGCTGCTTACCAGGAGCTCTCAGCCTGACCTATTGCGCCTAATCAAGGAGTTGACTCCAGAGCTCCCACCACAAAACCTTTATAGCTTTTTTGTCTGCAAGTGGACACAACCCCACTGGTTGGAGAAAATGGAATCAGTTTCCCTGTCAAGCGCCGGAGCATGGGGGAGATTTTCCCACATCAGAAACTTGTGGGTGAGAAGAACAACACGATGGATGAAAACCAAACCCAGCCCCCTTGCACCCTCACTGTAAAAATGCAGGCTTGCACCTCTGATGTGCGGGATGTTTTCTTAAGGTTAGGGGCAGGTCCCATCATTCCTGCACTTCTAAGGAGAAGACGGTTTGGGCTGTGTCACAGCCCTGAAAGTTCAAAGGGCAGGACAAGGATGAGGAGCCAGAACAGGGCTATGTGGGTAGGTGGGCAATGCAGCACTCTCCCTCAAAGACCGCAGCATTTACCTCTGAACAGTCTCACAGTGCTCTCTGCAAAAGCTTGATTCAGGTCTTTAGGGGCTCCCTTAAGCCTTCTCCAAGAGGAGCCCCGTAGCCTCCATCAGGTCATGCAGACTACAGACTTCTTAAGTATGTCTTCCATTAGGGGACCCCTGAGAGCCGGTGCTTAGGGCAGGGCCTGTAGAGCACTAAGCAAACACCAAAACCATCTACTGTCTGTTTTTTTGTGAAGGTCTTGTTAGGGAATACAGAGAACTTATTGTTGGGGAGAGGAACAAAAGCAGGCAGTGGGCAGGTGGCGAGCTTCCCTCACCTCCTCTTCTCCATCTCAGGTATCTTGCTCACTTGTCCGGGTTAGCCCAGATAAGCAGCGCGGTGACTGTGGGTAGCATGGCCAGCATGCCATATTTCAACAGCCAGCTTCCCCTATAATCCTGATTATTCTTTAGAGCTGAAATGGGGGAGGGGATGGAGGTGGATTTTCCTTCTTTTTTGTGCTTGTGTAGGGCTGTGTTTTCTCTCTTGTCTGCACAGGGGCAGGCTCACTGCTCCTGTGTGTGACCTGCAAGAAACCCAGCAAAAGGGAGGAGGAGGAGGCGGCATCGCTGAAGCAAGCAAGGGACAAAAGTGACTTGATTGCTACTGGTGCTGCTGCAGGAGTTGCTAAGAGGAGGCACAAAGGCCCCTGGACATTACCGCTGGAAAGTCATTAGGAAGCTCACGGCCACATCCCCAGCACAGATTGCAAGTCCTCCTCTCCCAAGGCATACGCGAGGGCATGGGGGGCTCGGGAGGGGGAGAAAGAGGGGCTCAGGAAGGAAGGGGGGAGCAGTGCATTGCCCAAAAGGGTGGAAATAAACTGGAAAGGGGTGGGTGGAGCTCAGCATGGGCAGGCTGTGGGTTTGACAGGGTGGGTTTCTTTCTAGTTATAAAGTTTGCCCCTCCCCTCAGGATATTTTTTTTTTTTTAAGTTTTATTCATGAGTTGTTAACCATTTTGTTTAGCAAATCGGTTTATCCCAATGACCTTTCCCTGCTTTAATTTTCGAGATGGCAGATGGCTCTAAAGAAATCCCCCTTAAATGCAGACCCAGACCCAGCCTGTTTTTTCACACACTGGACCTGCATCAACATGCCAAGCACAGCTCCAGAAAGAAGACAAAGTCCCCAAGAAAGAAGCGGGGAGGGAGAAGGAGGGGGCAGGGAAGAGAGAGAGACTAGACAGAGTCCAGGTTGACTATTTCTTGCATTGTTAATAGTCTAGGATTTCTGCCTGGTGCTGTTTGCAACCCCCTGCCACTACAATCTGCACACGGGTAGCAAACTCGGTGGAGGATGTCCTGGAGGATTGGTATCCCCAAGTCTCTGTTGCAAGAGGTGAACACTGGAGGGAAGCGAAACGGCTGGGAGTGAGGGACCTGTGCAGGAATGAAGGGCAGGAATGACGTGCAGAAAGGCAACGTGCAGAGGCAACACTGAACCAAGCTGAGCTCCTGCACTGATGTGAAAATACAAAATGGGAACAGCATGTTGGAAGGAAGTATTGGGGAAAAAAAGTGCCATTTGAAGCACTTTGAACTGCCTGCTCAGTCTTGTGGTGACTCCTCATCTGGCACCCAGGCAAAGGGCAGTGTTTTTCCGAAGGTGCCCTACCCCAGCCGTTGAAAAAGACCTTAGTCTCACTTCTTCCCCACCCCCCCCAACACATTTCCAACTTCTAGCCCATTCAGTTGTTATGGATGAATAAGTGAATCATGTTCAAGAGTTGTCATTTATCTCTTCCCCAGCTGGCAAATTTGTGAGAAAAAATCTATGCAAATTACCACATTTCCTATCTTTCTCAGCTTGTAAGAAATACCACCCAGAGATGCCAAATTCCAACAAGCAATTCTGTTCATTTTAGTGCACCATCACATGGCTCTGGCTGAAAATGTGGTGAGAACAGCAATTGTTTCAACCAAAAAAAAACCCGTAGGGATGAAATGCACTCAGGTTCCATACCAATGGATTCCTCCCTGATCACAGCTTATGCCTAAAAGGAAAAATCCCAAGCAGGGCTTGCAAATGGCAATGCGAGCTCCTGACTCAAACCAATTCCTTCCAGTCTCCAGAGGGAGTGTACAAACCCAGTTCTACTAACCATTTAATTCTGTGATTCATCTAAAGCACTTAAGTGAACCCTTTTGGCTTTCCTGGCTAGATTGGGCAATTTTGAGGGGGAAAGTTGGAGGAAAGATGCAACATCATCATGTGACTTGCCACAGCCCACCACACCAAAAAGGGACAAAGGGGAGGGCACAACCCCTTGCTTCTTCCCTCCCTTTCACTCAAGCCTATGGACTTCCATGGGGTGAGCACTCTACTGACCCAAGTCCTGCCAACAATAACTTTAGCCCATAGCCAAGGTATGGACTACATCATGGGACACTGCTGGGAGCAAGATACCAAGAGCAGCAGTCACAAGCCCTTTTTACCTCCAGAAAGGTGTTATGTCTGGAAAGCTGTAAATTGCTAAGATCTCAAGCTTTTTCACGGAGCCTCTTGGCTTCCTTCCATTCTGCATGGTTTGTTTTTCAATTGCAAATCAAAACTCTATCCTGAGACCAGAGAGACAGTGGAGGAAGACAAATGGGCTCCAACTGCATCGAAGTCCAAAAGCAGCCTTAAGTTAGTATCGATGAATCCCACTGATGAATCCTGCAAACACCACTATCACACAGCTCAGTCCTAACCCACGCACAACAAAGGAATTATTCCTGTTTTGGAGTTTGCAAGGTACTACGTGAGAATAACAAATCCAACTGCCCCCCAGGGTAGTGCCTAATAGACTTAAATAAAGTAGCTGCAGGAATGTGCCCCTGGTATTTCCCAGAAAATGGAGAAAAATATCAAAGTTCTAATACCACTGAAGTACAGAGCCAGGCTGTTGACTTCACTGTTTTGTCTCATGTCTACCTTCACATGAAATGTTTGCCTGGCACAAAGCACACTCCAGCCCTGCTACTATTAGAGACAAGTGACCAGTTTCCCTTAAACCTAGACAATGAATTACCTGCAGGGCATAGTCTTTATTTTATTTTATTTGGTTTATTCCCCAAGTGGATTGTGGTTTCCTCAAATGCTTCCACTCAAACCATCTTTCCCCAGTGTTTGACTTCTATGTAATGTCAGTTAACTGAGATGGTCCATGATTATGTCTGTTCACTGATGCAGCTCAGAGTCTGGAGGTCTATCAAACCACTGTGGCTTCCATCCGCTCAAGGAGAGGTAGCAGCAAAACAGCATTTGGAAATTTTATAAAATATTAAACCTCCTGCTTTCTAGGCCACACAGTCCTTGCCTGAGGCAGCATTCATATAAAAAGTTAAGCTATTACAAGATTTATTGCCTAGATGCAAAGGAGCCCATAAAATTGAAGTGTATGTCTCAGCCGGCTGGAACACAAGCAGATATTCCTCCTAAGGTGCCCTGAACTGTGCTGGAGACCGGCAACAAGACAAATGCAGTAGGCCCAATGCAGACCAGCCTGTGCTAAAATAAAAACACTTGCCTGCAAGCACTTGTGCTGTATAAAATAATCAGATTAAGGAGGGCACAGCCAGCCACAGTCCACATACACTGTGCAGCTTCATCAGTGCAACGGTTCATCATTGACAGCATGACATCAATCACTAACATGAAGGATCCCCACAGCAGGAGGCAAGTAGCTGTCTAAGGAGGAAACTTCAGTGCATGTACTTAGATTCATTCACAGGTCCTTCAGTCACCGTAAGTTTAACCATACTGTGCTCCAGATGGGCAGTAGATGTGTGGTATTTGAGACGGGAAATCACTGGTATGGCCTCATATGCCAAGTGTACTCAGCACTGATATACGGACCAAGCTTCCCAGGGGCTCCTCAGCAAGATGTGCATTTCTAAGACCTAATGCTTCACTTCTTCTCTGTGCTACTCAGTGTCTGCAGACTGACAGGTGATTTTTTTTTCATTACATTCATGTGAGGAATATGATTTTACAGGAACTCAGAATTGAGAGGACCATTTTCAAGTGGTTTTATGAAGACATATGGAAGCCAGGTCCCTCTATAGCCCTAGTGAGACTTCTTCTATCATAACTATTGCACATTAGCTCTCCTCCTCCAAAGTGGTAATTCTCCAGCACTTGACAAAGCTTTCAGCTCAACACTGCAGTGAGACAATAGCATTGTGAATCTGTTATGCCACCTGCCTCAAACTGAATATTGTAAGAAGATGAACTGTGTGTTCTGAAGAACAGAAATAGTCTTTGTTAGTCATACCGTACCCTTCTTACTTTGCATCCAGCAAAGATTTGGTACATATCCTGGGACAAGTCTTATCCATTGCAATTGTCATGGTACCTCATGTACGCGGTGCCAAAATGTTCACTAGTTGCAGTAGGAACAGTATTCCCATTTTTACACACACACAGTGGCAATATTTTTTTTTTAAGCCAAAGGAAAATCTAATGTCATTTCCAACCTCAATTCATTAATAAATCCCCGCAGAATCATCGAGAGACTCAGGCTGGAAGGGACCTCTGCTGTCACTTCATCCAACCAGTGGCTCAGAGCTTAATACTGAAAACAATCACCACCTTCAGCATTCGCTGCAATTAGCCTGTTTCACCTGGCATTGAGATGAAGAACAACTAACTCCATTTCAACTGAGAGAATTATTCTACAATAAAGTAGCCTGCTTTCTACAACAAAATAGCCTGCTCGGTTGATGTGGGGTGAGTGGTGGACATTGTCTACCCGGATTTCTCCGGGGCTTTCAACATGGTTTCCCACAGCCTCCTCCTAGAGAAGCTGATGTGTTATGGTCTAGACAAGAGGTCTGTGTGGTGGGTGGGGAACTGGCTGACAGGGAGCACCCAGGGGATGACGGTAAATAGCTCCATTACAAACTGGCAGCCTCTGACAAGTGGGGTCCCCCAGGGACTGATATTGAGCCCAATGCTGTTTAGTGTCTTCCTAAGTGATCTGGATGATGGGATCAAGCGTACCCTGACAAAGTTTGCTGATGGTACCAAACTTAGTGGGGAAGAAACTTACCAAGAAACAAGAAACTTACAAAATTCAACAAGGACAAGTGTAAGGTCTTGCACCTGGGAAAGCATAATCCAAGGATGCAGCACAGGCTGGGATCTACCCAGCCAGGGAACAACTCTGTGGAAAAACACCT
>KZ505729.1:1218821-1239903 GCA_002844005.1 Limosa lapponica baueri
AAAGCATATTTAAAGGAGTGTGCATAGTGCATGATATAGATGTGTAGTTCATTATAATAAATAAAAAAATAGGGAAAACCAAAACTTAATATGAATAACAAAACTCACATGTCCCAAGGAAACTTTTTACATGTAAAATTATGACTGCTGCCTTGGCACTGCAAATTTAAATTCACACTGCAGTCCTCTCTGTCATGTTAGTTGACTACCTTCTTGGGAAATTTTTATGTGACTAAGGGTTTGCAGGATCAAGCCCAATATAAATAATAATAGGATCACTTAGGCAGAGCTTTACATCTGTACAAACACTGTCTAATGAATTCCTGATGGAGTTCTGCTGTTGACTAAGGAAATCATGTGAGAACCTCCACAATAAATGAAGCAGCAACACATTTGGGATCAAAGGAAATCATACAGAAAAAGCAAACTAATATACAAAGGGCTGCAGTCATTCTTGGCATATTTCCTCCGAAGTCGTTTAGACCTTCTTTAGGCACTGGCACTATTTACTTTATAGAGAAACCGCCTGGCCTTTGAATCGAAAGATCTTCAGTCTTTGATATCAGAGCTCTCATGTTTAACCAAGAGGACAGTCTTCAGGGGGAAGAGGGCGATACGTGCAAACTGCAGCTCCACACAGTGTGAACTTTAATGCAGAGGTGACCTTTTGTTCTGCCCTTGTGCAGCGTGAGCATAGCAAGGTCCAGATCCATGCCAAAGACTCCTAGGCACTTGGGGACACAAATAGCAACAGTCCAAATTTAATTCAGGTATGACTGTACTGAAACTAACACTGAATGCTGTAGCTGGGTGCTCTTCTTGAAGTGAATCTCTTTGGAAAATGACCTCTTTTCTACAAGGTTTTAGGAACTACGTCATCCCCTGCAATTGCAGAAGCTGTATGCTTTCATAACCTCCATCAGACCCTATTCTGGCTGTTTTCTCCCTGAAGCCACATACACAAGGCCAGACAAGGGCACAAATAGTATTTTCAGACTCAGACCAAAAGGAAGAAGTGTCCTGGCCCTGTTCAATTTACCTGCCAGATGTCACCAGAGATGCCCCCTGCTTTTTTACACCCTCCCATGTCCTCTAATTGAGGTTCCAACAACAGCCTTATCATATTCCAAAAACCCCACTGAAAGATCATTTACTAAATTACCCATACTGTCCCCTTTTTCAATCCAGAAGATGTATCCATCATCCCTGCTCTGCATGTGTGTAGTGTGTATAGTGCTAGTATCGGGGACCACTGCTAAAGAGCTTCCTAACTACCCTGCTTTCTGGGACTACTTCTATATTTATGAGATGGCTGTTGAATGTAAAACCCTTTTTCCAGGAAATCTGTAGCCGGTGCTTTCTGCTTCCCACTGTACATCTCTAAGTCATGCTTCATCCTCCTTCTTCCTCCAGGAATTACATGCTCTTTGCTGCCCTCCTTAGCAGGGTGCTAAGAAACTCAATGTGCTCCCCACACCTATCCTACAGCCTGATAGAGCACTGCTCCAGGGTGGCCTTGAGACAAAAGAGACATCAGGACTCATTCTGTTGCCCACGAATAAGCACCTAGCTCCATTTGAGATGTCCTCATTACCCACAAGTGGGTGCTCGGCATGAAGCAGGCAGGAATGGAGACTTGTACCCTCTGAGACCATCTTGGTGGGATGCCCCAGAGCAGCACAATGAGGGTGGACACAGGCACACTGGCAGCTGAAATGAGTCCATGGAGAAGGATTCATGTTCCCTTGACTGTACTGGCCAACTCTCTTTGAATATAATGGGACATCTAGACCCACAAGTGATATTTGGACACTCAAATACAGGCCCATATAAACTGGAGTTCAATCTGTCTTAATTCCTTGAGACTGGATTTCAGCCCTTAAGGCTGACTGCTTCTTGAGGACCCAATATGCAGGGCTATTCAGTCCAAGACTCTGGCCTGCAAAAGGTTAGCATGGGGACCTCTTGGCTGTGCTGTTGGGAGCCGTACAGCAACGTGCCTCTTAACCTGAAAGCACACATATCCTTCACTGGAGCTAGCTCCTCATCAGGGATGAACTCTGGAAATGCCAAAAAGTGAATAAGAGCAATCCAAAAGCAAGAAACAGGCAAGATGTTCTGTCTTGGATGAGGACCTGCAGAAGAGGGCACTGCAGAAACAGCAAGAAGAGTGGACATCCATAATGCCTGAGTCAGCATGCACCAGAAAGGCAGGTGAGACTGAAGACATGGGTGAGTAGTGCTGTAAGTAAAGGAATCCAGCACCCCCAGTGATGAAAAAATATTGAGTGGTGAGATCCAAACAGTAGAGACCATCTGATATAGATCCCAGCCCGTAAGGATATAAATATATGGATGAACTGTCAGCCTTGGATCAAGAAAATGGGAAGGAATAGATGCCGCAGTTAGAGATCAAAGCATCAGCAAACTCCTAAGAATAATTTTTTTTATCAGAGAACTTCAACTACTGTCCAGTAAACTGGTCAAAGTGCCTGCAGGGAGAAAATTTAGAGAAATGATTTCTCACCACTTTAATGCTCTAAAATTAGCTTTTCCAGGAAATAAGCATGTAAAGAGGAGAGATTATTCTTGGCATAGAGTTAAAAAAACAGTAGATAATGTTACCTGAATCACTTCTACTGACTGCAAAATAACTAAAATATGTCCAAGGGGTTAGCTGGGTACCAAAAAGGGACCTGCTAACACCATATATGAAAAACAAAGGAGATGTCAGCAAATGAGTAGGAAAATATCCTGAAGGCTTAAAGGAAGGAAAGGAAATCTTGAGAAGTAGCAAGAATACATCTATTCATGGGGTTGATAAGAAAATCTCCAAGGCATGTATACTGCTGAACATAAAAATAAAATTATAAAAAAAAAAAAAAAGAAAGGATGAAACACAACAGAAAGAAACTAATGAACACAGCTGCCTGGCTTGGCTCAAGGGCCTCTCTGAACCAATTAGAAACCCTTCAGCATTTGGAAATCTGACCAAACTGATGTAAATAGCAAGAAGCACAAAGTACAGCAAGTGACAGGTAAGGAGTGAATGGGAAGAGGCTGAAAGGATTTCACAGAGAAGCAATACCTAAAAGTCATAGAAGCTGCTTATAAACAAGAAGGCAGTTTGGGAAAGTGCAATGTCCGTTGTTATTATCAGAGATTGAAAGAAGTGGTCATTAGACAACTGCCAGAGAAAGCAGGAGGACCTCTAAGTTATCAAGTGGCTGATCTCCTTCATAGATGGATACTCTTAGCATTTCAAGGAACAGCCTTTCATTGTCATTTTTCCAGCATGTTTTAAATGGCTTTACAGATTACATGCCCGACTCCAAATGCTTGGGCAAAGTTTACAGAAACCAGTTATTAGTTATTGTTACATGCACATATTTCCTAGCCACTAAATAATTACCATCATGTTTCAATGAAGAATATTTCTTTACAATCTGAAAACATAATGGCACCAGACACACTGAATAGAGAAATGTATTTTTGATTATGTCATGGTAATAATTGCCTTCACTGCTTTATATGAATTGAATTTTTAAAATATCATCATAAAAATAGCAATCCTTTAATAGGTATTATCCTCTCCTGTAATGGAGGCACAGGTCACAGAACACCTTCCTTTCCTCATTACTGACGCTGCTAGAAACCAGGCTAATAACTTCATTGTCAGCGCAACATTTCTGCAAGGTTTTGCATGTGTCTAAAATGCAGATATTAACCCCTGCTTTAGACATTCGTTCACTGGCATATAACTGTGAACCCTCTCTCTAAGAACTCCAGATAAGGTGTCTGGCCTGAAATAAAAGAGCTTTTCCAGTTTCTTGGTAAGAGAGAAAAAGGGAGTTCTTTATCGAAAGCATATTAGCATATTTTGCCTCATTAATAACTTCACTGCAGCATTAATTTGCTTAATTATTGCACTTAGGATTCAACATGGTAGCTAATTAATTCAAAGGCTAAAAAAAAAAAATAAATTTGCAATCATAACACATACACATATAGCCCTTCTTTCTGAGCACACTTTTTTTGAGAATTATTCTTTTTTTGGAAAATTATTCTTTTTTGTTCTATTCCATGAAACACTAAGTCTGTGGACACAGTAAGTCAAAAGTTATCTTTTCAATGATTTATTTTAATACATTTTCCCAGGTTTGCCCATTTAGGCTTCTCTCCTGATGAATCTCCCTGTAATAAATGGGGTTAATGCATCTCAACAGCCTACTATCAGGCCTTCCAGCTCCATTACCCACTATTAAGATCTTGTTCTCTTCCTCTGCAAATCTTTCTTTCTATTTTACTGGCAATGGCCAACAGGCACACTAAATTCTTAGCAGGTCATTTGAAAGGAGTAGTTCACTTCTCTCTAAGCAGCCCCAAAATTACCTTCTTATAGCCCAACAGAGACAAAAAAAGACACCCCAGCAAAAAAAAAACAATCCCAGAACACCACTCTCCATTTCATAAAGTCTTCCATTGTAACTGAAAAAGAAAATCTTGAGGTATTTGGGTCACCCCTGAAATTCTCACAATCAGAATTGGAATGATATTCCAATATAGCATCTTCTTAACTGCTTGTTTACCAGTTTTACATCTTAGCAAGACAAAACCATCACAAACCAATTAATGCTCCAGGGCTACTCTATGCCAACTGTCTCTCACGTGGTGCTACAAAGGCTGCCCAGTAAAGCAGGGGATGCTCACAGTGATGCTCCAGTGATGTTCACAGAGGCATATGGTCTATAGCTGTGTTAACAGGAAACATTAACTGAATACAGCCACATTCAAAAACAACTATTTCCAGCCCTGCTACTCAAGCTGAAAAAAATAGTTACATATGGGTAAGAAGCTGGTATAGCTGGAGTAGTCACCACACTGCTTTTTGATTGCTGGGGCAGCTCGCTTCCCACTACAAGCACTTTGCTGCTTGTGTCCTCATTCATTTATACTTTGGCATGTACCAGCTTGGTGAGACAATTGGAGGATTTCAAGATGCTGGCCCCAACTGTCCACAATTTTATTCTCTTGGGTTGTTTCTATTTATACAACAAGCCTGTTTACCCTCAGCTGCAATTTTTAAAGAGAGATACCAGGAATGAGGTTTGATAGAATCTGCTATAGATAGCTCAGTGTTATAGCTCACATTACATTGCAAGATAATTGTACTTAATGGTTCTCTCTGCTTTTATTGGCAGTATTTACACAAGGACCAGAGAAGTCCATCAATGCAGTCATCATTTTCTTAGGGCTTTGGGTATCTAAAATGGGACTTCAGTGAAACAGAGGCACTGAAATCCAAATCGCCTCATTCAAAAGCTGTTTAGCCCTGGAAGTACCTAAGTTCAGTAGGCATTCTCTTTCCAGTTGAAAACATTAGAAAATATCCTAAAAATTCTGCTTCCTGGAAAGCCTAGATCTGCTCCGGGTAGGGAGATCAGCCTTATAGACTGTCAGGATGGAGAAACAAAATATATGAAAAACTAGGTTGCCTGCACAGCCACCTCCGAGATGTACTCTGAGAGCACACCTAACACTGATTAGGTTCAAGCCCTCACAAAATGCACCCTGAGGCCTCTTACTTTTAAAAGGGATCTGGAAAACAAGACGCTGAGGGTAGTCACTTTCTATATAACAGCCTGAAGAGGCTTTTATAGAGGTTCACACAACTATCTTGCCTCTTGCATTCATTCCTCTTCCCTCTTCCATCCTTTCTCCCTGGAGTCATGATTAAGGCATTTTTTTTCCTGCAGAGTGTCCCTCTCCACCTCGTAAGCCCATCACCTGGTAGTTGTGTCTTTTGTGACCTGAGGATTCCAATCCTTTCCAACAGAGCAGAGAACAAACCTGGGTCTTTAACTGCTTGGATAACTGCCCTGACCAGGAGGCCACTATGCAAGAGGCAGATTGCATCACATTCCAGATGTCTCTTGCATCAAAACAATGGGCTATCTTCCATCCTTTAAGAAAAATTTAAATTAATGCTTGGAAAAGCCCTACTGTGAGGTGAGAGATACTCTTCACGACAGCCATGAGGTGGACACCTCAGGGCTGCAGGTTGGGAGGATTTCAGACACTGCACAGTCCTCCACCACCCATTCCTAGCTCACAGGTCTGGTCAACACTCCACACTATGGACATCCCTCTGGGAGGCCAAGCCCATAGCCGTGTTTGAAAGCTCTGCTGGGTAAGTGGAAGATGGGCAGCAAAGTACATGAATTTGAGAACTTCCAGATCTCGCCTCTGGTTTTGGTGCAATGTAGTGCCCTGGGCTGGAAATTCTGTAGCAGCATCACATTCACTACAAAAATGATGGATGTTGTTAAATTAAACATGAGGATGAATAACGAGAGCGCACACTCTGTTATTTATCTGACTTTTTAAATCATTTTACATATTTTATATATCAGACCACTTCCAGAACAGAATGAGCCATAAATTTTTGTGCTGCTAGCTCAGTGTCTGCATCACCAGAATTGCCAATGTGCCTTCCTGTGGGATAACCTGGTACCCAGGAAAGAACAGGGCAAATTTGGATGTCTCTGCTAAGAAGTAAGCATCAAAAAGAGACAGTTTTGCCATGTAAAATGTTAACTTTCAGTTGCTGCATTGATCAAGTGTGTGAATGAAGCTGTTCAAATCCCTTTAAATGAAAACTATGGCTTGAGGCTATCTGCAGTCACTTAGAGTTGGTCTAATTTTGGGGGACCTTCCTCTTTGGCTGTTTGTGAGGGAAGCTGAAGTCCCGGGTTACAGTTCTGGGCCAAGTTGTAGGATCCCGAGCAAGTTCTTTAGCAGGGGAATTACAGACTGGACACCCAGAGCAAGCAGAGAGCCAACACTGAGCTGAATTAGCAAAAGATCTATTTAAGGAAACATGTCTAGCATCTGTTTTATCGAGCATATGTACTCTGCTCATTGCTGTGCACCATTAACACTTTTCATGCAGAGATTGTAAGACGCACATGAGCATTGCAGAAGCTAGGAGACTGCTATTTTTTTTCCTTCTTTACTTTGCCTCATCAAGACTTCATTCAGGACCACTCTAGCCTAAAATTACTCCAGTGGTAAAAAATGAAATCCCCCTGCCAATGATCTGAAGGACAAGGGGGCATCAAATGCAGAGGGAATTTTCAGAGTGATTAATAGACAGCAGGGATATGACCTTATTTCAGCTGCAGGAGTCTGGATAACTGAGGACAGACGCACTACGTTATACATGAAAACACACGTTTAACCACTGTTAGTAATGACAGGATCTAACAAGATAGGAAGCTCTGTCCTCTGGCTGTGTTGATCTCGGCAGGTAAATGCCCTGAGCCAGCTCGCCCTCCGATGGTCCAAGGGAGAACACCCAGTGGGAGAGCAGTCACCCTTTCCACCATCCCACGTCCCCTGGACAGCTGTACTTGGGAGCACCTTCACCAAACACAGACCCTCCTCCCCATCCTTCCAGCTGCAATGGATGAGGCAGGGGAAACCCTGTGGAGCAGCCCTCTGCCCTGCACTCCTGATCCCCAACTACCCAAGCTGGGAGGACTCAGCAAGGACCTTTTCTCCAGGTTTTCTCCCAGATCAAAGCATCCCAGCTAGAATATGTGGAGTCTGAACCAGGTGAAGACAGCAGGTAGGTGATTGCACTGCAAGGGAAAAAAACAACCCTGCTGAAGCATCGCGCAGTCTTGCTGCCTCATTTCTGGTCTGGAGACTGCAAAAGGCACACAGGCCAAGAGGTTAATCTAAAATAATTGGAATATTCAGAAGCCGGTGTTTGTATCTCCTTGGGGCTCACAAAGGGCAGATCAGCCTCTTAGTTGTTTTCATCATCTGGATTACAATGAAAAGAGACGAAAGAGGGTAGAGGCAGGCTCTTCCCTGCAGACTTCTTGCCCAGATGTTAAACCAGCTGGCTACGAACCCCACACAGAGGCTTTGATGCCAAAGCCAGGACTGATGACAGGAGATGGAGACATGGCCTCTACCTTTCCCCCTCATGCCAAAACAGACCAAAGGCTCTGTATGACAGCCCAAATTCCCCACAGCAAACGCCACCTGGGATACTGCTCTGCAGAGTCCCATGTCCCCATAGGTACCATGTCCCTCAGGGTTTGGAGAAGA
The DNA here is from genome assembly GCA_002844005.1 of Limosa lapponica baueri. Lineage (NCBI taxonomy): Eukaryota > Metazoa > Chordata > Aves > Charadriiformes > Scolopacidae > Limosa > Limosa lapponica. The sequence continues at coordinate 1,226,943 of KZ505729.1, forward strand.
CCTTCACCACCTGCACCAGCTCTTGCCAGTGGACCTGGAGGGGCAGTCACATGAGGACCACAAGCTGTGGGGCTGTGGTGGCCATACCTTGCATTGTCTTTGCCTTGAAACACTGCAGTGCCTTAGTCGCCCCCATCCCCATTTGCATCTCAAAAATTCTTAGTCCCTACGTCACTACTTCGAGCTGTCACAGCGACCGTCCTCCAAAGACTTTTCATCCTCCTTCTGTTAAATCTCCTCCTTCCCTTTTTCCCAGCACATATTTCTAATTTGTATTTAAAGTACACTTCTCATGAGAAATGCACTTAGTCCACCAGGCAGGGCAGGAGAGGTAGCTCAAATAGACACCTGCACTGGAGAGAGAATAGCTCTGTCTTCTGGTAATCCATCATATTCTGGGCCACATGCAGGGAATTCAGCAAATCCTCCTTAGGAGAAGTCCCTCGTGTCTCTGAACTGAATGGCTGGCACTCTGCACCCTGTTCATCCACAGCATGCTGGCACCCATAACAGGTAAATAAAAACATTATTACCAAATGCTTCTCTCTTCTTGTTTCCAAAAAAAACCGAAAGCAGTCTGTTGATAGAAAATTTTGATTTACATAACCAGCAACTATCAAACTGATAACACAGAGCAGCCAGCACTGATAAGCAGAAATTGGGACATTTACCAGCTTCAGCATGCTTGAAATCCTGTGTTGTCTCTTTAAAAACAATGAAAAGCCATTCTGGATAAAATCTTTCAGAATGTTTTATTTCCTCAAGAGAACGGATCTCTTTTCTTAATAAAAAAGTCTCGCTAATATTAAAATATACTGAACCTGATAGAACAGAACGTCTCCTTTGAAGTTGTTTCAATCTTTTTAAATATCTAAAGGACCTAACCCACACAGGGCTTGCACGTTTTCAGCCTGGAAAAAAAAAAATCAAAGCTTTCTCCCCTTTTTTCCCCCATGTACACCAGCTTGCCAATTATGGGAATTAGAAAAAAATCAGTGTCTGAAAGAGGTAGAGTTTTTTACACTTCTGTAATTATGCACAGGATTTAATCATTTGGGGAGAGGGACTGCTTGGGGGGAGAGGAGAGTTTTATTCCAAGAGTACATGCAGTTTCATCCTGGATCAAGTGTCAACCACCAGGTGATTTTTCACAGGGACCGCCACGCTCCTCTGCTTAACAGCTCATCTCCGATTTGCTCAAACGATCAACAGCTCCTCGTCTTCTTTATTAGTCTCTCTGTTTATCTGCCCAGCAATGAGCTCCAGCTCCCGCAGCCAGAGAACAAGCCAAGAATAGCCAGACCCAGAGCTGTGAAAGATATTCTTCCAGCATCATCTGGCTCCTTGGCAGAGTCTGCGGGCAGCTGTACTCACAGCCCTGTGCCTGCCGCTGGGTATGTCATGTGGCCACGCCGTAGCGGTACTGGCTGAGCATCTCTGTCCTCCTGGACACAATTTTCCTTTGATTCACCTTGAATCCGAGAAACCCATTATATGACCGTTGTCTCAGATTTGATAAATAAGGGCTTTTTTTTAATGACTGCCCGTAAAAGATAGCCAACGCGTCGTATTTCTGCTGTCATACTTTATAAATCTACGCACTGCCTTTAAGGACCATTCCCTTTGCCGTAGAAGGCATACTTCGGCAGCACTTTTTCACTGCACACGAGCAGGATCTTTTCCAGCTGATTTGTAGCACAAGGGCTGGACTTCTTCGCTGATGGATAAACAAAAAGCCTGCAAAAAAGGCATGGAGGACAGGAGGGCTACTTCAGGACTGCCCTGGATATTAAGGCTACATTAACCAGTCTATAATTTCCAAAATATATTTGCTTATTTTTTTCAGGAAAATCACTCAAAAAAAAATTAAAGTGAGCAAAATCTTATCCCTGATATGAAGGATACAGTCCTACATGGCTATTGCTTTGTGCTTTTCTCTTTCTCTCTTCCTTCTTTCTCTTTTTCTTCCTTTCACAAGAAAGACCAGTAAAAGCCCTGTGTATATTAGCTACAAGCATCATCCATAAAAATCCTGTCTTAAAATATTACTCATATCACACTGTTGCACAGTCAAATTTCGTAGGAAACAAAGCACTAAATGCAACATAAATTACATCAGCATTACAACTTGGGGCATAAATTATCTGAACTAAACAAAATCTGACCTTGCTTCTACTAGTTTGGTCAGTGTCTCCATTTTAGATGCTGCAGGTCATCCTTAAGCATAAGTTTGTCCTTTCAGTTGATTTTTAGATTTAAATTGGTTTAATAATTCATGACATAACAAGCATTAAAATATAAGCATTTTCTACCTAAGGAACTAACAGTCTGTCAGCTTCAGCAGTAATGTGACACAGCTGAACACTTGAATCAAAAAAAGAAAATATTTCCATGTACTGCGACTGATGCAATTGTGTACAGGCTTTTATTTGTCTCCTCAAAGCTTCAACCCCGTTAGTATTTTTCTTTCTTATTGTATTTGTCTAAACCCAATTGTAAGTTCTTCAGGGCAGCAATCTGTCTCCTCATATGTTCATAAAGCGCTATGTACACCTATGGCACTCTCTGATAAGTAATTTCCTATCTGCTTATGATTAAAGAGGGATTTCAGGTGAAATATTGTAAATTGAAATGGACAGGCTGGGAGGACAGCTTACATTACCAACATCATTTGGTCGGACATTGTGCTTCAACACAGGACGGCAGCCAACGTGCTATGCATGGTTTGAGCTTGCCTGTGTGATGGGTCTAAACGCTTTTGAGAGCCGTCCTACATCCATTCCCCATGTCCTGACACTATGTCCCTATACGACACATTTTTCAGCGTAGGAGAGCTCTCCGTTAAATGCTTTGTATTGCAGGACACAATTGTATGTAAGGGTATCTATTGCTTTTTCCGAGGTTACTCTTTGACACAGTACTGGGTTTGCGTGACAAGGTTTTGGTAGTGAGGGAGTTACAGGAGTGGCTTCTGTGGGAAGCTGTTAGAAGCTTCCCCTCTGTCCAACAGAGCCAATGCCAGCCAGCTCCAAGACGGACCCGCCTCTGACCAAGGCTGAGCCCATCAGTGATGGTGGTAGCACCTCTGGGATAACATATTTAAGAAGGGGAAAAAAACCCAACTGCACAATTACAGCAGAAGAGAGTAGCAAGAATACGTGAGAGAAACAACTCTGCAGACACCGGGGTCAGTAAAGAAGGAAGGGGAGGAGGTGCTCCAAGCACTGGAGCAGAGATTGCCCTGCAGCCGAGATTGCCCTGCAGCCCATGGTGAAGGCCAAGGTGAGGCAGGCTGTCCCCCTGCAGCTCATGGAGGTCCACAGTGCAGCAGATGTCCACCTGCAGTCTGTGGAGGACCTCATACCAGAGCAGATGGATGCCCAAAGGAGGCTGTGACCCCTTGAAAAGCCTACACTGGAACAGGCTCCTGGCACCTGTGGAGAGAGGAGCTCAAGCTGGAGCGGGTTTTCTGGCAGGACTTGTAACCCTGCGGGGGGGGACCCACGCTCAAGACGTCTGTTCCTGAAGGACTTCACCCCATGGAAAGCACCCACGCTGGAGCAGTTCATGAAGAACTGCAGCCCTTGGGAAGGACTCACACTGGAGAAGTTAATGGAGGACTGTCTCCCATGGGTGGGACCCCAGGCTGGAGCAAGGGAAGAGCCTGAGGAGTCCTTCTGCTGAGGAAGAAGCAGAGACAACATGTGATGAACTGACCACAACTCCCATTCCCCATCCCCCTGCACCACTCAGGGGGCAGGAGGTTGAGAAAGGAGTGAAACTGAGCCCAGGAAGAAGGGAAGGGTGGGGGGAAGGTGTTTTAAGATTTAGTTTTTATTTCTCTTTGTCGCCCTCTCATTTGGTTGTAATAAATTAATTTCCCCAAGTCGAGTCTGTTTTGTCCATGATGATAATTGGTGAATGATCTCTCCCTGTCCTTATCTGGACCCACAAGCCCTTTGTTGTATTTTCTCTCCCCTGTCTAGTTGAGGAGAGTGAGAGATAGAGCAGCTTTGGTGGGCACCTGACATCCTGTCTGGGTCAACCCACCACCGAGAACAAGCTAGACACACTGTGGAGCGACTGGAAAAACAGGAGTGCACTGTCTCAGAAGTGAAAAAAAAGTGGGATAAGCAGGAGATGAGAATTTGTTATATTAAGAGGATTGCCCAGTGACTCGCTCGAGGCATGGACATATCCAGACAGGTCTATCACCCACTTAATGGTAATTGATTTGTGCAGGTGATATAGAAAACATGAGAGTCCAGCTGCACAATGCATGCATGGATGAAGCTCCCAGCATGCTCAGGATTACAATATTTTTGACAGCAAAAATGCATGCAATAGCCTTCTGGGAGCGGTCCCCAGCTCATGGCTTTGCCTGTACACCAGGACACTACGATGCCTATTGGTGGCCATCCCAAAATCCCTTCTCTTCCAGAAACTCAGCCGCACATATGCCCTTGCTGTTCCATAAAACGCAAAGCCCCTTTCCCTAGCTTTTTCCACTCCAGATCCCTCAGCTTCCCACAGAGTACCCAACCTCTGCTGACTCAAATCTCTTAAGCCATCTCAGAACTCAAATTCCCCAGCGACTCCCAGACCACAGCTCGCAGCCTCCCCCACTCCAGCTGCTGGCCCCAAAGCCCCTGGGTCCTCAAGATTCCCACTATGTGTCCCCCATCACCTTCTCCCCAAGCCCTCATCTCCCCTGGCTTCCTCAAACCCCCCAACACTCCCCAGCCCTGCACCCCAGGCTTTCCATCTCACAAACCCCTTTTCTCCTTCTAGGGTCTACCCACATTTCCCCCTGATTCTTTCCCTTTCAAATCCTCCCTCCAACTCCCTTCACCACCCAGTCCCCCCACTTTGTTCCCTTCTCGCACCTTTGCTCACTCACCCCAAGTTTTTCCACCCCACCATCGCCCAGTATGTTCTCTCTATAGAGGCCTCCCTCCATCCCTGCTACACTGCTGACAGTCCTGATGTCCCACAGGGACAGACCTTCAGCTTCCCCCACAGGTTGAAACTCCACAGCCCTCTTTGCCTACCTGCACCCTTTCCAAAAGAGTTGCTGAGGATGAAATCCCCATCAGTAGTGATTTCACTGAGGCGTTAGGTATCTGGAAGGGTTTTAGAAAAATAAAATCAGTTGCTTTGATTTTTTTTTTTCACTGCAGCATTTCTAAGGGACGTAACCATAGACTGCCCTCTGTGGAGTACTATTTCAACTGTAAGAGAAGGAATTTTCTCACCCAAAAACACAAAGAGAGGCCATGGCATGGCAGTATAACCTAGATCTTCAAACATACCTTAAACAAACTATGCCTGAGCATCATTTTTGGCTGCCCAAAATGAGTTCCTCACAGCCTCAAGGCTCAGCTGGGTCTTCAGCCTTTGACTGTCTTAGAAGTCCATTTTCCCCCTCAAAAAGCCGCAGTCCCTCTCTAATGCTTCAGTGCTATTTATTCTCAAACGCCATGCTCTTGAGACAGCAAAACAAGGTGGCCCCATGCAGCAGTTCCTTCCTCAGAAAGGGAAGAGCAGAGAAGGTTTACGGCTACAGGGAAAAGGAAGCCAAGAAGGTCACTGCGTACCTGGAGGACAGTGAACAAAGAAGGCACCACCTGGGCACCAAACTTTGTTGCTTAATGAGCGATCACTGATCTAAAGCCCCATCATGCCACAGGCAACTTGTGTGATTACAGGGCTTACAGGACAGGGTTTTCCCTCCACAGACCTACATATTTCAATGGCTATGACACCCAGGAGAGCTGCACTGGAGGTACGTCAGTAAGACTGCAAAGTCAGGCACTTAAAGTAGGAAATATGGGGCCTAAGGTGGTCTTTGCAGCCCCAGTCATGCTGTGATACAATCCTTATTTGGACAGTGAAGTGTTATTTCTCCACCGGCCTCCTGCTCTGCTCCACAGACCCGAGAGCCCTCGTTCCCTTCAGTGGTGTGTTCTGGGTCCTTGCTCCACGCCGCAGTTTCCCCACACCACTCAAGTCCTGCTCGGGATGGAAGCAATAATTTTCTCATAGACATTTCTTTGGCCTTCCCCACTCTTAAATTAGAGTGATTCACAGATGTTAATTATCTTATTTCCATAATGAACCCGAGGAAGGAAGGTGTATCATTAACTCCGCATTACAGCTGGTGAGCTGAGGCACAAAGAGATGCAGGTTAGTAGATTAATGTCCACTAATTTTGCACACCTAAGCTGAAATACTCAAGGCCTGCTTTCTACTCACTTTGGAGGGCCTGACACGGCAAACTCCATGATGCTCTGTGCGTATCTCCCTAGACTTTAAGGCACGGATACTGGAAAAGCATAACTTCACCACCAACTCTCCAGCAGTCACCCCCAGCGTTAGGTTTGTTGCACGGACCATTCCCTGTTTGAGGAGGGACAGAGCTAAGACCAGTGTTGGGCTACCATGGCCAACTTTTCCTGAAACCAAGAGGGTAAGGGATATTTTGCTTGTGGGGTTGGACTGCAGAGGAGTAGTTGGCTCTGTCCCACAAATACCCGGAATAGCAATCCAAGTTTGTGGCAGACCAGGAAAAAAGGTGCTATGCTTGGAACAGGCTCTTCTGACGTTTCTTTCCCCAAACTTCCATCCCCACTCTATTCAAATCCAGCAGTTTCCTTCTCTACCTACTTCAGACCACAGAGAGATGCAGACTGCTTTCAGGCATCTGGATCTGCCCAGCCTGTGCTTAAAACAAAAGCCAGTCCCAGCTAAGATCACGGTGTACTCACTGCAGGTAGAACCTGGGGGTGTGTGTGTGTTACCTGGTTAATGTCTACTCTACTTAACGCCTGCAGGCTGCAGTGTTTCAAATGTATGGCCCAGGTTGGTTGAATGCTCACAAAAAATGGCACAAGTCTTTAGCAGGGCGTCTTCTTGCAAGATTTCAAGTCCTCAAATGAAACCATGAAAACTCCATGGTTAAAAAAAAAAGAAAAAAAAAAGAAAAAACAGCAAACAAACCAGAGTATAAAAAGAAGAGAGCCTGGATATTTATCCCACAGGCAAAACAACCATAAAAAACAGCCTAGGATAAATTTATCCTAGCCTCCTTGCCGGAGATAGCTGAGCTGCTTCAGCCGAAACTTTCTCTTAGAAAGAACCAACAGCCCGAAGCGAGTGCCCAGCATGGAAAATTTCAGCTTAAACAGTTAATACTTGCTGAAGAATAAGCTCCTGGAGACAGTCTTCGATACAATATAAGTATTGTTATTACAGGACTCCCTATAGGACACACAGAGCCCTGAGTGCCTTTCCCCAGCGCACCCGCTGCCTCTGCCCCTGCTGCCCCTTCCCAGCCCAGCTTGGCCAGGACCAGGGTCACATGGCCACCAGCCCAACACTGGTTTCTCACCCCAGCTGCTTTCTCCAGAGTAAAATGGCGCAACAAAACAAATACTGAGGAGTCACTAATCCAGCACCTTCAATCCAAGCTGCAGCTCTCCTATACATACTTGCGGTTCCTTATATTTTGTACTTTTTGATGTCCTTATCTCCTGTGAGTCTGCCACGTTTTTTTAACCGGTTAATGACTTTATCCCTGAGCTGAGCACACGGTCTCTGGTCATTAGCGATCATCATGTGTTGGTGCTGTGGGATGTATCTTGGAAAGCTGCATTTGGACATGGTGTATCCTCCTCTTTGCAATGCCAGGGGTGTCTTGCACAAGCCTCCCTTACTCTTTTGATGGACTGTAGACAGCTTGCTCATTAGTCTAGTATCTAATTGCTTATCAGTCACACTCTCAAGCTCCTCATTACTTCACTTACACAGCTACAGTAATTAGATTTCACATTTCTTTAGACTCTCATGGCATTGTTTTAGCCTACTGAGGAGGCACTCATATATAATACACATACATTATAAGTTATCTCCTATAATTATCATATTCATTATAATATATAGCACATACATATATATACATAATGCTGCTGAAGCAAACTCAAACCTCTCCAGTTCTAAGTGTCCAGGATGCTCCAGGAGCGTCTCTGAACGCTTGTTTATCAGTTTTAACTTTGGGGAGGCTTCACCCATCTGTGACCCTTCGCTTACGAACCGTGCCCGATTGCATCATTTTCTGCCTCTCACCCACCACCACGCACCTCTCCCACAAAACAAAGCTTTCAGATCTGCTCGCTGCAGAGATGCAAATTCTTTTAGGCAGAAACAGGAATTTGATGTTTAGCACAGCGGCAAACAGAAAAGTCGCTTGAGCCGTCAGCCCTCATTTTCGGGGATAACATAGATTTTATGCTTTTTCTTTGGTCTAATTTGATGCATTTCTTTAGCACCTATTCTCTAAGCCTCAAGCTTTTTTGCAAGATCATTCCACACATTTATTACTGCACTTAAAAAGCGACAATTTATTTCACTTTTCAGAACAGAATTCTGCAGACTTTGGGGCCAGATGATTTTTTTCCTGGACATCACATGTGAAATATGTGCTGGTGTCCGTATTTCCAAGTGCAGAAACCACGGACACTGGGTGGCACGCAAAATTGTGCACCTCTTTTTTAAAGTGAATAAAATAAGTGAATGCACTAGGCAGTTAAACTTGAAAAGGCAAACAGGTAGTTCCCCCCAACTTGGCAAAGGGCTGTACCATCAAAGGCTACATCTGCAGAAATAAACTAAGCAGAGCCAGAGTACGGAGCATTTTATTCAGTGTTACATATGCAGATGCAGAGACTGCAGTGGTTTCCAGAACTTCTCCTTGTCCCACCACAGTGCACATTTACAGATGCAGGAGGGACAAGTGACATTTGGGGACATTTGGGCTATCTCCTAAAGACAGGCAGACACGACACTCTGGGCTATGGGGCAGATGCATCCCTCAGCCACAGGAAACAGCTCCACTCTTCTCCACTCTGCCACCAGCTCCGGTCCCAGGTCACATCACCCAGAACCAGCATTGTGCCTCCTCAGCTAGAGCCCTCCAGCCAAGCATAAGTGGAGACTGAGAAAACGCCGCACATGAAAGGCGGGCAGTGAGTACAGGAACGTTTTGTAGCTCTGAAGGTCAAAGTCCTGCAGAGGTTAAAGAATGGCAGGTTCAGGCAAAAAAAAAACCCAACAAACAAAACGGAGGTAAAAGTCCTCCCATGGCCTCCTAAGGCAGTCTGATCTAGTCCTGAGCAACATCCCAAACTCACGGAATGCAGCAAAACGTGCTAGTAGAAAACCTTAAAGGAAAAACCGGGAGTACCTAAATGATTTAGGAACCAAATTTCCCCTAGTCCCTAAGCTTCTGAAAGGTTTAATTCTCATTGACTCGGTATGAATATCTAAAGCCTTTCCAAATTTCTTGTAACGGGGTGTGTTTGCTCCCCATCCTCCTTCCTGTTGTGTGCCATTTCCCTGCCTTGCTCTGCCCAGAGGCCGGCTGCATGTCAGGCAGCAACACGCTGGCAGTTATCGCAGCTAAAATAAGCCCTTGTAAGAAACCCAGCACGTTAAAGGTGGAGACGGAGAGAGATGTTTAACTCTGAGCCCCACCTGCAGATAGGAAAGGGAGATGATCCCAAACTCAGGATGAAGGAGAGCGGCCTGATCAAACTCACCACTACTCCCCCCTATGCCTTCAGTTCCCGGGGGGCTCGGGGTGGGGTTTGGTCCTCTGAAATACAACCATGGGCTGGGCAGATTCCCAGCCCTTGGAGGCAGGCGGCTGAGGGAGGATGCTCGCCCGCTCCCTGGGAGTGAATAGCATCCCTGCCCTGGCAGGCGGCCAAGCACGGCAGCCGCCTGCGTCTGGGCTCTTCCCCTGCTCTCACAGCCTCTTCAACAGAAGTGACACGAGGCACACTCTTGCTCGCAGCCTGCCGCCGCTCAGGAGGTCGGGAGAAGAGACTTAGTCCTTCACAGCTGGGGGGCTCTGACTTCACAAGCTGAGGCGCGATTAAGACGGAGGACAAGGAGGGGGAAAGAGGAGGGGGAGAAGGAGAGGCGAGATGCAGAAAGGGACTCACGGCACAAGGCTGAGTCCCTGCCTTTCCATCGCATTTTTCCCCTGTGCCACCCTTCACCGTAATCTTCCGGGAAACAACCAGGAGCAGACCAGGGCACAAACCTGCAAAGCCCACCACAGGTCAGGAATCAGAAGCTATGGTGCTGTGCCCAAGCTCATTAACCCCACGGTGACACGAGGCTAATTAGCTCAAGCATGGCATCATGTTAATGCAACTTCTCCCTTTCCAAGACATCAACAAGGATCAGTTCCCGGTGTCCCCTCCCATCCCATGGATGTATCAGCAGGGGGGGAGGGCAAGAAATCACATGTGCTGGGTAAGACTGAAAATATAGAGGCAGCAGAGAAATGGGAAGGATATTTTTATTGGCACAGTAACAATTTATTGGCATGTGCGTAACTAACCTTGTGCTCATGCAAGGATTTGATCTTACTGGGTAGGTCTTAACAGTGGGAGGGAGACAGACCCCAAGGAGCGACATGGCTGTGCCTGTTTACTACAGCCCTGGGAGGGGTGGCACTGGCTGCCCAGGGGCAGCAGAAGGACATTCAGAGAGGGGCTTTGCACACTAAATAGCAAGAGAGCTGCCTCCCGGAGAAACCAGTGCAGTCCATCACAACCACTCCACGTAAGTATTCGCGGAGGACTGCACATCTTCCTGGTAGCTGAGAGGTGGAATTCTTCCACCCATTCATCATTCGTAAGAGTCTAAAATCCCAAACAGTCCTTCAAGGAGGAGAGTGTGAATGAGGCCCAGGAGGAAACGAGGAGCTGCTGGAGGAAAGCCAAATATACCAGCCTGGACACCTTCAAAGTGGTATGAAAGACATCCCAGCCCGGTGTACAGCAGCAGCCACGGAGGGGGTTCACCAATTCACAACAGCCAGGGAAAGAAGCCATGTAGCTCCCCACTTTAATGTCCTAGTGATCTGACCAGACCCCAAGCTACAGTGAGGGCAGGCATCTCTTTTAAAGGTCTACATCAGAACCTGGTGTGAATAACTAGTCTGTTACCTGCACCCTTCTTAAAACCAAAGGCACCGAGGCAAAAGAGCTACAAAGGACCTGAGTATTAAAGATTGTTCCTTCTGAGGACATCTCTGATCTCCTACCAGTCCCAATGGGGGGCAAACAGCAGGACTTGGGCTGTCACCTGTCACACGCACCCACAGTCTGTGGTGTATTCGTCTTCACAGCACTGCTGTGAGCTACGGAAGTGCTCTGCGGATGTGAAGGGCTGAGTCTGAGGAAGCCTCAAGCACTCATCCAGGCTGAAATATGTCCAACTCCCACCACATCCAATGGCAATTGAGTACCTAAATACCCCAGAACTCGGCAGGGCTGAGCCTCATTAGCTTGCTCCAGATGAGAGAGCTGAGAACTGAACCTGGGCACCTGCCTCGTGGTTTAACAACTGAAAAGCCTCATCTATCTCTTCTGGTGCGGAAAAGGTAGAGGGTAAGGAGAGCTGGGGAAGGGGGGGTAGAAGAGGGGAGGGATACCAAGGGGTAAGGTTAGGTGAGACCGCAGGCTGGGCTGTGGGATAGGAGGAAAAAACCACATCTAGCTACTTTGCAGGCAAGGCAGACTAGGGAGCACCCCAAAAAAGCCCGCAGTAGACCCCGGCTGAGGGGCTCATGGGGGGACCTTTAGGAATGCGCTGCTCCCGGGATACCTCCGGGCAGCACGCACGAGGCCCACGCTGTGCGGGGAATGCGAAGGACTGGTCTTTTGTTTCACGCCCCTTTGTTTTAACCTCTTGAATCAAAGACCCCAGCTGCTACTCCGGGAGAGGCTAGAAATTAATCCAATTAAAAAATAAATTCCCTGTGGAATCAAAACTGCTTGCCGGGTGGGGGGTACGGGCATGCGATTTCTTTCTTCTGCAAAACAAACTCTTTCTTCTAACCCACGTTTCACAGAGGGGAGATACCGGCAGGGAAGCGTTCGGAGCAAATATAACAAACAAATGATGGAGATGATTTATAACCCTGGTACCAACCCACAGTTCACGGGGAGGTTTGCAGCCCTTGTCTTCTCTCGCCCGCGTGGAGGGAGACAGACGCACAATGCCGCGTGCTACCCTCCCACACAAACAGTCATAGAGCAACAAAACCCTTTGCCGCTTCGTTCCACTCTTTTGTTTTCCAGGGTTTTTGGTCGGCCGGGGCTTGTGGAGCTTGACAGGTTAACCCACACTTCCTTGGTTGCGGCAGAAATGATTAAACAGGGGGGGGATTGTTTAGGCCGTGAAGCAGAAGGAATTCCTTTGTTTTTGTAGATCACTCCAAGGCAGCCGAGCCCGCCGGGATGCCCAAGAAGAAAGAGGCAGGGGCTGAGTGCGGAGACAGGTTTCCAGGGAAGGAGGTTGTGCCACCTTCTGCAGGCTCAGAGACAAGGGCTGAGGGCACATGTTGCATCCCAACTTCACGGCTGGAGAGAAGTCAGCTGGACCCTCTGGGTATGTGGGTGAGCAGGACCAGCTGGGAGACCATGCCCAGAAACCCTGGCTTCTCCCTGCCAGGCTCAGCAAAGCCCTGGCAAAGCTGTACCTTCCTAGGGCTTGTGATACAACGGGATCCCACCCCACCGCCCCGAAGGGCATGTAGTCACCGTGCAGCATATGGTGAGGGGAACTGAGGCCAAGAAGAGAGGGGAACTTTCAATAGCCAAGTGCTTGGTGCCTCTAAGATCTCCTGGGAAAGGGGAAGCACATACAGCACAGCCACCTCTTCTCAAAGCCTGGCTGGCTTCCACAGCCCCATGTGTGTGTTAAGCTGCACATCTTCCCTCAAGGTCTATATGGTCCTGAGGTACCGGGCTAGATCTCCACATGAGTCTTGCCTTCTCACGTAGCCCCAAAATGTAACACCTCATGGCTTATCTCCATCAACAGAGATATCACTGGTGAGGATCCCAGGAATCTGCTGAGAGGAGGACAGCCTTACCCTGTTGCG
>KZ505730.1:0-29838 GCA_002844005.1 Limosa lapponica baueri
CGCGCACGCAGCCGCTTTTATACCCCGCAGGTAACCGCATCACGTAGGACCGCGCTTGCCATTGGGCCGCCGCCCCTTGGGGCCTGCCCCCCCCCGCTTCCCATAGGGCGGCGCTGACGCCTGTCGAGGCATATGCCGGTTCCCCTGGCCCCGCCCACTGCAGCCTGCCCGCCCGCCCGCAGGGAGCGGGAGCGCGGGCGGCGGCGGGGCCGAGGCCGGGGGCCGGGCCCGCGGTGTGGCGGCCACGCCGGTGTCGGACCGCCCCGCTCCCGGGGGTGGACAGGGGGGAAGCGCGGCCCTTAATGGTCAGCGGTGAGCGATGCGGGGTGGGGTGGGGGGGTGTGTTGGCGGTGCCGGGGTTGAACATGGCCGAGAGGCGGCGGGGGAGCGACCCCCGAAAGAAGCGTGCCCGCAGCAAGGAGCAAGGCCGAGGATAAAGCCTCTTCCCGGGCCGGGGCTGCAGTACTCCCCCTGCACCCAGTGCTTCTGTCCCTCTGCGCTTTCTTAACGAGTATTAATTAGTAGCTAGTGAAGAGGAGGCTGAAGCGGGCGTTCAGACGCAATTCTCGCTCTCCTCTTGCTGTGCGTGTGAAGCCGAGAAGTACGAAGTTATTTATACGTGTGTGTGTGTGTGTGTGTGTCTGTATGTGTGTGGCAGAAGGAGCAAGTGACCGGGGGGCCAGGGGGGACACACGAGCCGCTGGATGTGCCCCACAGGAGAGAAAGTCTCTGCCGGGAGTATGTGCATCTCTAAATATTTCTGACTACCTGCAGTTGCAAATTGTTGCAAACTAAACAGCTTTATGGTCTTTTAAAACATTTTTTTTCCCATCAATGTTATAATACCTTATAGTCCGGTATTATTCATACTTCGCAGTCTAAGGAAACCCTCACTACTGAAGAGAGGAAGAACAAGAAAATGTATCTGCCCCGATGAGCTTACAATGTAAAGCATGGGACGAGCAGCAGCAGATGGCGGAGGACAGATGAATGAGTCCTTACTAGGAGACAGTGAGATAGTATCAGCCAACATAATAGGCAGTGGGCTCCGTCCACCAGCGGAGCAGTGACTCACTGAGCCAGTGAGTCATTCCCAAGGCAGCTGGATGTGAATCATTCCCTAGGTGGCCGTTTGCCACTGTGTGCACCCTTAACGCAGCCTTATAGCTGGCAAAGAAACATGTTCTCCAGTGCTGTGGGTTCACTGGTTTTTATTAACTTTGTGTAAGTTGTTACGACCATAAAAAAGCTCTCCCTTTCTCAACCGTTTATTTCTGCCTGCATTCTGCCTCATTCTTTGTGCTAGTACAAGTGCGTTGTGCCTATGTGGTGGACTGCATCAGGTTTAATGCTAACTACTTAGTTTTAATCATGGTTAATAGTTTTTAATCATGATCAGCTTTAACTTGCATCAGTTTCCCAAGCCACTTCTCATCCCAGCTACATAAATGCTTGTGCTGGAATAAGTAAGAGGTTATGCTTGGGCATGCACAAGAAATTATGGATGGAGAGTGTAGGACCACTTGTTTCAGTAGCCATGATGGGTTATATTGGCTTAAAATGGCTACGAAAGTACAGCTGAGAGTTTGTGGGCTCTGCCCAGCCATATTCCCTGTTTATTTTTAATACTAGCCCCCCCTCCTTGTTTCTGGATCTGTAATACCAGTTCCTTGTCCCGTCTCCTGTTAGTTTAACGTTAGTCCCTGGTTTCCAGTCAGGTACTCAATCCTACTTTCTGTTTGGAAGTGGTGTGAGTGACATTGCTCCAGCCAAACGTGTCTTTTTCTTGTCTTCGATCCTGTCTTGTACGGAGTCTCTGACTTCCTGATCTTTGACTGTAGTGTGGTCTCACCCCGTGTCTTGGGCCACGTGCACCAAATGTGGGTATTTCCTGAAGTCTGACTGTGCTCTTGCCCGCCCCCTTCAACTAGGGCTTTCTCTGCCTTTCCCAATTCAGGACTTCAGTGTCTTCTCACCTGCTACCAGACACTAGTCTGAGTGGGCCCAACACACAGGCTGTGACTAGTGTTCCTTGGTTTTAAGGAACACCAATCACTCACTCTAAGACACTGCAGAGGAGGACAAGATTCCAAAAAAAATGAGGTAAATTCTTTTTTATTTCTAGGAAGTTTCTCAGTGTGAAGCATAACCTACGAAGTGGTGTGGAGCACTTGTTTGAAAGTTTAACAAGGGACAATACAGGCCAGTGTCACCAGCTGACATGAGGAGGGAAATGATCTCAATGTTGAGTAACATGAAACAGAGAAAGAATTTGAAAACAAAGACAAGTACTTTGTCTGAAGTGATAGAAAAGTAGCAGGGTGATGTAGTATATTTGAAGCCAGAGAGTATGGGTATGAACACCTTAAAAGAGGTTTATATTAACGCTGAAGGCTGCAGGCCTTCTTCCTTCATGAGGGGCTGGATTGCTGAAAGATACACATGGAACAGGTGGAGGAGAGAAAGGAGAGAAACACTGAAAGCTCTTTTTTGAACTTGACTGACAACTAGATGTGAACACAGTATTGTCTGAGAGACAGGCTGAGGTTTCAGGAAGGACAGAAGGAGATTGTTGTGGATTAGAGGGAGGTTCTGTGAGTCATCATTGAAAGATGGTCGCTGAATTCATGTTTACAACAGAGATTACCCAGAGATAAAGGGCAGAACAGGAGCTGAAGGACTAGCAGGTTTGAAAATGCCCAGTCAAAGGGGCATTTAACTAATTTAACTAGAGCACTTTTTAAATTCATTTAATAACGTTAGTCAAACATTTGAATCTGGTGGAAGGAAGGCTTGGGAAGAGTGAGAAGGCTCAGATATCATCGTAGGATTGTGAGACATGGGGCCAAAAATTGTTCATGATCTGTTTCTTTTGTAGTAATCTGCTGGTGCGACAGGCCATAACTGGCCAGGTACATTACCCTATGTACAGGAGCAAATTGTATGTAGTAGAAAACTGTTTTAACTATATAACTCCACTTGGCTCTTTTTTTATGTTAGGTGTGTAGCCAAGCCCAACAGTCAGAGCAGTTCAGAGCTCCTGCATGCCAAAACAGAGCTTTGGGGCAGTCAGAAACAGGGTGCAAGCCTCTATGGTGCCGAAGCTGCTCCCCGTTTTCATTGCTAAACCAGCTGCAGAACACAGAGCTCACAGAGTTAGTGTGAAGCAATCTTTGCTCTTACCCATACTCTTGAATAGGGCAAGCTTGGTGTCAACAGATAATCAAGTCCAGAAAGAAGGATGAGGAAGTATGAATGTTTTATTGTACGGAAAGGACAATGATGAATTCTGTATTCTTATCCAGTTTCTTTACACTTTCCCAGTAGCACAAAGGGGCTGTAGAGTTCTTGAAATTTCTCCGTAGGGAATACTCGTTGTGTAGAAGTTTCCTCACTTTGAACAGCTATTTTGAGCTGCTGCAATGATCCATAGGGGGCTGTGGCAGCAAAGTAATTTAGAGCTGCCAACTTACAGGAGAGGCATTGCCAAGAAAAATGAAGATTCAAGTACGGAATAAAGCCACATTTACCAGCCCTCCACCCAATAGCCAGCAGAGAATCGTGCTCACTCTGTGTGAAGGAGAACATTCATTGTTAATATTTATGTAAAGGTTATGTTACACTAATTCTATGCTACCCCAGTATGTGACCGTGACAGCAAAAACTGTAGAGCGCTGTGAGGAGGAGCACTTTTGCTGTCTTCCTCAATTGTTTTGATGGTTGCCACAAAAAAAAACCAAACAGAAAAGCAAGTTGCCACAGAGCCAGTGTTGGCACAGAGAATGTATGACTTCCAAGGTGTTTTTCCCCTTCTTTTAGAAACAAAAGCGCTCATCTCTGATATTTCCAACCTGGCCCCGCTCCTCCATTCTCATTCTGATTTACTAGCCCCG
Organism: Limosa lapponica baueri; assembly: GCA_002844005.1. NCBI lineage: Eukaryota > Metazoa > Chordata > Aves > Charadriiformes > Scolopacidae > Limosa > Limosa lapponica. The sequence goes on from KZ505730.1 coordinate 3,894, forward strand.
CTTCTCAGATTTCTGCTTACGGAGAACACAGCAACCACAGCCAGCTTCACAGTTCAGGGAGTCAAAAGTCATGGAACAGAATTTCTCAGCAAATCTGGGTTGTTCTTCTACATGATAGAAATTCTAAATTGTGTCATTATAGTAACAAGCACCAATGATCTTTCAGTAACTCAAGCTATTTTTAGCTCAAAATAGTGATTGCAAGCACCTTGTTTGGTTATTCCCTACCAAATAGATGAGTTTATAGTCTACAACCAGCAAATATCCTTCTAAATTAAATGAGGAAAGTAAATACAAAGAGCTGTCCTTCTGTGAAACCCTTTTCAGGATACTACTATGGTTTCCTCTGCAGTTAGTTCAGATTTGACTGATAGTTACAAGTGTCGTGCTGCCACGTAGTTTATCTCTTGACAAATGACAGTTGTTGACAAAAAAAAGAGAAGGAAGTTTTGACAAGTAAGTCTTGTAAAATTCTGTATACCTTAAATCATAATGGTAGAAGTAGCATACATTTAATACTTGGACAGTGTATATTATGTCTTATTAAAAACATGAAATTACTGAAGCTTCTCAAAGTTTTGCTTACATATCCAGCGGCAAATATTTGGCAAATAGAATAATCACTCAATTACATTTGGAAAAGCTAAATGAGATAAAAAGGCTAGGAATTTCAATTTTGGCCTAAATTGTAATTGCTACTATTTCCTGTGTGTTCTGCAGGCCTGGATGTCATGGTGATGGGCTATAAAAACACCACTGCTGGTGTTGATCACCTTTTCAGTGATAGGTGTGACATTTGCTCCTCTCCATTCACCTGGGACCAGATCCATGAGCTAGTTCCTTTCAGGAATGGGGTGGAGAAGATGCAGTCCCTTGAACAGGCTGCCTTCATTTTCTTGAGTCCTGCTCTACCTTTGTTCTGAACCGTGCTTTCCACACGCTCCTGCCATTATCTAAACTGTCTTTGCTCCCATGATCAGTCATTGTACTCATTAAAAACTGAGGCAAAGTATTTGTTTCAGATCAATAGTGAAGTGTAATTTATCTTTTGCCAAGGTTGTCCTTCATCTCTCTCCATTTCATATTCCATAGCACTACAGTCCTTTCTTTATTGTCTTTTGTTTATGAGGATGAAGAATCTTTTTTGTTGTTTGCTTTTCATATCTTTTTGGAAGTCTAACTCAGCTTGACTTTTGGCAATTCTCACTTTGTCCTTCCTTTTCTTGATCCCTTAGATAACATTTCCTTTGTACTTAATCCTCTTTGCCATTTTGTAAATGTTTTGGTTTTCGCTTGTGGTTATTTATTCAACTAGCTCTGAAGCTCTTCAGTAGAACTTTCCCTGCTTTCTTGAGACACAAAGTCCACATACTTTTATCCTTTTCACTTAAAATAATTACATTATCCTCAATAGTTGAATTCCTCAGCCCCTGACTTCACAAGTCAGTTCCCTTGTTTATCAAAGCTCGTCCTTTTCAAGTTGAGAATACTGTTTACTTCTGGAGTAGAAGCCTTTACCATCTTTCCCCAAGCCAATTTTGACCTAAGGAAATTGTTTTATATTTGTAGCTCTCTTTGTCATTAGTGTTAGGCAATGACTATCATGCCTATACTACATGCCTATACACTTTTTCATAGGCATTTGATTAATTAATGTAATGCACTGAATGCAATAACGAATGATTCATAATGTAAGGATTACAACATAAACGTTTTGTCTTTATCTATGAAGACTACTTATAAATACTTTTAGCTCAGTTTTACTTTCTACTTCACTTTCTATCTGTACCTAATTTACAAAATTTATATTATAAACTTATTTTAAACTAGTTACAGGTTATCTTCAAAGAGGGATTGAAAGAAGAGAATTGGGTAATCCTGCTTTTTTCTCATTGATGTTATTTTTTCAGTGTTCTGAAAACTTGTCTCAGTCCCTACATTTGGATAATTAAAAAGTAAATGGAAACTGCTGCTTGAGACATTTTGCAGTTGTGTTGCCAAAAAACAAAAGACTCACTTGAGCTTCCCTCATTCTGCCCTGTGGCATCAGTTGTATCTTTGAAGCAATGCTGATTTGCAGTCACCACTACAAAGCAAGAAAATGACCGTTTCCGATCCTAAAAACATCCCGGATTGCCTTACTAAATGAAGTAAAGCAACAGCCTTCCTTATGACCTGAGTCTTTCTCTGGCTCTTGAAAACAAACCTCTCAGTCAATAGAAATCTTACACATACACAAGCAAAACTCATACTTTCTCCCCTTCCATCATCTCCGAACGCTCCTGGTCATATCAGTCATTTTAGTCCAGTCTAAAGGAAATCAATGTGCAAACAAAGGCCGTGCTCCTGCAAACATTTACACGTTTCGCTTTTAAACTAATTTGAAGTCAATAGAGGCACACAAATCTCTGAAGCTATTCATGTACAGAAGTATTAGCATGCGTAACAGAGTGAGAAAGGCAGATTCCTCGTAGCTCCTTTGAGAGGAGAAAAGGGAATTTACAGCATTATCTATTGTCTTCTGTCACCGGGATACAGGATAATCAGAACTGACCTTCAGAGAGGGCTTCCAGGGAGGAAAATGAACTGCGCCTTTTGTTCTTATTTATGACTTTTTTGTCAAAACAAAATTTTATTCTGTTTATTTTTACAACAGGAATTCAGGTTTACCTGCTCTACCCTCTCCCCTCTATCCACCCATGGCAAGAGGACAAGAGAAACATCACAAAATATTAGAAATTTTGCTTAAATTATTTCATTGCATTGGCATGTACGGTACTTAAATACTGAATGAACACGTAAGAGATCTTTATTAAAGTTGTCTTGATTGAGGAAAGCCAGGCTGTCTCCTCTTTCTGCTGGTTGCTTCTGCAGAGACATCTGATTGTGATTGATTTATAATCAACCTTCTGCAGGGAAAATTTCATCACATTTATCACAAAAGTAATGAAAAGATATTTATAGCTTGTAATTGCTTACATTGTTTCTAATTGCTCATTTATATAAAGAAGGGATTTACATTGGTTATCTTACTATCAATTTTAGTAATCCTAAGCATAAAAAATAACCAGTTAGGTCTTAAACTAATGAGATTTGTTCAAAAATAATGAGATTTCAGACACTAATAAATTAGGATTTGACCTCTGGGGTATTTGTCAATGTGTATATTGACAATTTTAAAACTCTGAAACTGAATCCAAAAGAAAACACAAGGCTTTCACAAGAATAGAAATACAAATCTTAAAATAAAACACTGAGGATACTGATATGATAAAAACAAAATGGTTCTTTCTGTGGCTTTATGGACACTGCTGTATTTAATCCATAGTGGGAAAAAGCTTTCTTATAACAAAGAGGAGTAGATACCAGATTTAATGTATAATTAGCTGGTTTACAATTGAAATAATTTATTCTACTCTACGTGACAGCGACGTTTAAGTCTCTCTGTAGTAGCATTCCCTGTTGACAATGCTACAGTGAAGCTTGTGTCAGCATTTCAAAAATAAAACCTTTAATCAAAGGTCATAAGTAATTTCTGAAAGTTGCTCTAGCATAAATCGTGACAGAGGGCAGATTTTCGGATTATACCAAAAAGCAATCGAGCTGTTTTGGAGACAGGAAGGCAAAGCTTTTACAAAGAGTTGCACATAACTGGAGCTGATCTAATGTCCAACAGGGTACTGGAAAAAAATATTAGTTTTTCATGACTTCACTCCTTTTTTGCCATGGATCAGTATTTCTCAATTGAACCAGAGCATACTTTGTGCTTTCACTTTTCATAAATATTTCTCCAGTAGTTTAACACTACCCCTCCCTCTATGTTTTCAAAATACTAGCTAAGGTCTAAATTGCACAACTGTCTTTGATTGCGTCTTTGCATTCATTCACCAGCTAGGCCAACTGTCATAGAAGACACACATTGAACTTTTATACACTTATTGCTAACTGCAAGTGCAGGAGCCTTTTTGTCATTTGATCAACAGAGGATCTCTTACTAGTGATTTCATTCTGTGTGCAATTATAAAATATATGCTGGCTGGTTATGAAAAGAGGCACATCTTAAGCAATATGGTCAGTTTAATCATAATAATTTGATTTATTTTTTTTAACTTAGTACTCGCAGCATATAACTTGATTGTACATTTAAAAAAATATCTTTTTTATTCTCCTACGTACCACCTCTCTGGTCTCTTTAACTCATATTCCATCTGAAGAACTCTTCTGATCTGGATACTCTGTATTCAAACTTGCCCCCAACAAGGAAATTTGTTCCTTGTCGTAAGAGTGACGTACGTAAACAACGGTAAGAGACAGTGCAGATTTTCTTGACTCAGCCACCCTACATAGTTGGGGTATAAGAAGTTAATAACTTCAAATCAGTTCTTTAAGTTGTAAAGCATCATGTGTGAACATTACTTTAGATTTCTTTTCTGTGATTTAGAGCAAGTTGTTAATCCAATCTCTTCAATTTCTGGTTTTATAAGGGAAATGGCAATGTTTAGACAGGTAATCTAAGAATTTATATATCTTTCTTTGTATCCAGGTCTGTTTATGTCAGGAAAATAATGTAATTCAGCACACTAACACTATGTCATTTGACATGATGAAGTTTTACTGTTCTCTCAGTTTAATTTTCTAGCCTAGAACAGGATATATTTCAGTTTGAGAAACTTTCCATATTGAATTTTACACAGAAAATTAAAAAATATTATTTATATAGACCGCCAGTAAGTTCTGTCCAGATTCTGCCCATTTTCTCTGCCTGAGGTTGTCTGCTCCAGAGCTCTGCACCCTTCCCTGTAGGTGTATTCTTCTCAACCGTGTCTGTGTGCATTTACTTTGGGGACAGTTTTGAGACATGAATCACTCCGTGACAGAAAAGATTTGTGAAAAGGCTGACGAATATTTTTCTTTGGTCAAAGAACTTTCAAGTCCTTTCTTGGCTTTCAAAAACCATGTATGTGAGCTCTTTGGGAGGTGTGGTATGTTTCATTTTTGCCATGAAATCTCTGAAGCAATTACAGACACCACCAGAGAAATTAATCTCATTTAACTTTTACATATGCAATGCAGATGTTGATAACTACGATGTGTCACCCAGGGCTTCCCTTGGTGGTCAATGTAGAAGAACAGGTGGGTTTAGGGCATGGCTCACCTGACCTATTTTAGACAAGGATTCATTAAATTTTCTAGGTACACCAAAGGGTCTACTTGTTCTACTGGAAGAGTCGGCCCATAAAGGGTGTCAGTGAAACTGTATGGGCAGTCTGGGAAGAGTGAGCAGAGAATTGAACTGACTGTGAAGCAACAGCAAGCATCAGTTTTATTCCACGTTTGCAGGAACACTACAAACTAGGTTATAATAAATCAAAATCTATGGAATAATTTTATTTATATATATATATTCTGCTAAGAATTTTGCATGAACGCTGCATGAAATGGCTGAAGAAAAGCATGCCTTTCAGGGATTGAAAGATTGATGCATCTTTACTGGGGAGAAAATATTAATCAGTTTCTTAGAAAAATTTTAAAGAATGGCAATGAAGAACACTGATCCAAGAGCATTTGTCTTCCATCTTTACAGCATCAGCACTGGAATTCGTGTTATCTAACTTTAGATGTCTGCATCTGTCTGTACTGATGACTGTATCTCAGCTAGTTTGCTAGACCGAGTCAAAGCAGAGTAACTGGGGATCCCAAGGTTTAAAGATATGACTACACGAGAAAGTATGCTGTCAGCCTGCAACAGCTGACGCTGCAACATCAGAGTACATTTATACATAGCTGCGCAGCCTGACACAACCCAGCTTCACCGAGTGTGGTTGTGCTGGGTGGAGCCACACCAAAGAGTGCGGAGGTCTCCCTGTGCTAACTTGTACTGCACTCCCGTGCAGAATTTCTCCAGTGTCAAGATATTAAATCAGTTTCCCATAATTCTCCATTGCACATTCTAAAATACATTTTTTTTTCTTTTTTCTTTTAAATCCATACTTTGCAATTTTCTCTCTGCCATCAGCGTGAGATCTGTGAAAGGTAATGTACCTTGCATTTCTGGTTTGCATATCTTTCATGTACGTGGAACTTAAGCAACTCCTTCTAAAATGGTGATTAGTGATGGGACAAGAATGACGAAATTTTGGGGAGGAGATAAAAATAACTTCATACCATGGAATAATGTTTCTGGACCTAAAAAAACCACACCAGAAGGTGAAACTGTGTGTTGCAGACTTTGGGTGACTAGCAGTGGATGAAATTCAGAGTGAAGAAGGCCACATAAAAGAAATTGTATGCTGAAGAGGTACTGGCCCTGGTCTTCATCAAAGAGACACCAGAGTGAGAGCCACTCTGATGACAGATAAGCAAATAGCATTCGTGCTCTAGAAGTTAGCAACGCCGGCCTGCCTACCAGATAGTGGGCAATCAATTGGGCTGGAAAATCCACAGTCAAAACAGTTGTCGTGCAGGTCTGCAAGATCATCAAGCATCTCCTACTTTCTTGAGATTATGAATCAGGGTGGTGCCTGGAGAACAGAGGAATTTGAAGCGGGGGATGACGAGGTTGTGGTAGGGAAATAGGTTGGACGCATCCTGAGTCTGCATCCTCTGAATACAAATGGGAATATTTGTCCATGATGTAAACCTTGGCTGATAAAGGAAGATGCGCAGTACTTAAAGGAAACATTTTTCTTTGACTATTTTTTATTGAAGCGTGGATAGTGAAACTTAGCCTTTGCTTCCCAACTGCAGAAACCAAAAAGAAGAGATTCAACATTTGTTTCGGCAAATGCAAGGTGACTTTGGATGACTTAAAATTCACAAGTAACCCATCCTTTTAAGCCCAATCTGAGTGAAATAAGGATGCTGATGCTGTTGCAACTGTTGCATACTTTTAGTTCAGGTTTTGTGAGGTCTGCTTTAAGCAATAGGGAGAGCGTGGCAGTAGGCTGAGTAGGCAAACATCAGGTTAGTCACTATGGTATTGTTTGGTTAGGGGAAACATTAGATCCCTGTAGAGTTGTGTTCTCAGGAGGGCTATTTGCTGATAGTCAGTTTTCTCATTATTGACCTTAGAAACACTAATCAGTTTCAAATTAACTATATTCATTACTGAATTCTCCTCGATTTGAGGTCAGAGTCCAGAGGCTGAGGGAGGGTTTGGAAATATCCAGGAGCACAAGAACACACTTTGGAAGCAAAGAGAACATACAGCACTGGTGCAGGGTACTTCTGGAGGGTCCTTCTCCTGCTGCCCCACACATGATCACAATGCTGATGGCAGTGCACGCCTCTAGGAACGGAGCTGCAGAAAAAAAGATCTTCCAAACCAAAATACTAGTGTGGATGCCCTCTTTATATGGCCAGAACATTCACCCTGAGGTTCCCTCCCCTTCTCTCCCCCTCCCAGGAGTTAATCCCTTCAGGCCCCGCTCTCCTGGCAAGAACCTCCAGGGCAGCACGGTGCCAGAGCGGCCAGTGGCAGGAACCATGTTGCCCGCAATAAGTCGGGAAGGACAAGTAAAGGGCAAGGCAGACTGGGCTGCCTGGAGTTAGAGACAAGGTGCACGGGTAGCTGGGACAGCTGGGAATGAGGATGGAGCTGGGAGCCAGAACTGAGGTCCCTAAGGACCAGGGTGTTGTACCAGGACATGCGCTCAAGCTTTAAATGCAAGTGTTTTACAGAAACTTTTGCTATTCAGTCAACATTGTCATTACAAAGCAAACCCATTCTTACGCCAAGGAAACTGCTGGGGTTTGATTGCTTTTAACATAAGTATATGAGCACTCAGTGTAGTGATAATGTACTCTGCAGTTTTCCATTCTCAGGGAGAAAAGCTGAATCGGTACTATAGACAACTTCACAGGAAGTTAATTTTGTCATTTAAATATGCTTATTGAAAGCAAACAAACAAAAAATCAGTGATTGCCTATGTAAATTATCAGGAATTGATCAAGCTTTGTTGGATTGTTAGATTAATGGGCTAAACCTGTTAATGTACTGCTAAAGCAACTGTGTCTTTTCTTAGCTACCCAGTATGGTTTCAGTACAGGTAGTCACATTTTTGCTGGTTTCCCTGGCTGGGTTGTTAAGCTGGTAAAGAGGCTAGCAATAGCTGCTGTTCGCAGGGCGGACCAGGAATTACAGCTCTGCAGCCGTGGACATTTGAGAAATTCCAAGGAGGAATTTGAGCCCGAGGGAAAGCTTGTTTCTTTTGCTCCACGACTCCTAAACTTGTTGTCTACAGAGCTGATTGATAACAGATGCACCTATCTGCCTTTTTGTTTTTCTTGAAGTGTGTTGCTTTTCAGCAACAGAATTTTTCCTGTGATCTCCCCAGGATGTTCTCCCTCTACTGTGTGTGCTCCTGGTCAGCATTCTCTGTGGAATAAAGAGGCTCTGGAAGTGTATTATCCCTTGTTTAACCCATTTTCCCCCTTAATCTGCATCAGTCCTTCAGCAGTTACTGAGGCTGTGTTTTTCTACGACTCTCTGGTCAAAGAAGAGATTGTTAGATTTGCTCGGCAACAGGAAGGAGAAGGAATTTGGAAATTCCCAAGACTTCTTTTTCTGCAGGAAGGTCTGTCTCCTTCCAGACAGTTTGCTCTGGGTAAAGGCATTGCTGCAGGGATGCTAAATTGCTGGGAATTGCCTGTGAGTCCTATGAAGGGGTGAACTGATACAAAGGAACTTGAAGTATGAGCACTGGAACAGTATAGTCAGTGTTAAACTTAGTACAGGCAGAAATCGTTATGACCACCGTAATGTCCCCAGCAGTGACAGAGGTCCAGGTACACACAGTTGCAGGTTCCCAGCCATAAGTACTGGCAAGATCCAAGGGCATGTCTCCACGGACTGAAGATAAGAAAAGCATGGGAAGCTAAGAAAATTATGTGGAGGGATCAAAAAGGATCCAGAAGGATAAAAAGGTTATTTTTCTATGGGTAAAATATATATTCTGAGGAAATCAGAATTTTTCCCTTGTCTGAAAGCCAAAGAAAAGCAAGCTACCATTAAAAGCCTGTTCCTTTATTATGCTAAGCCAGAGAAGAAAAGAAAGGGCTGTTCCTTTTAAGAGAAAAAAGTCAAGTGCAAGCATTGCCACAAAAGAAAAAGCATACCTTTTAAAAGTAAAATGCAGTAGGACATCCTTGAGCTCCTGTCCCCTTTCCTTGCTGTACTCATCTTGACTCTTTGGGAACCAGTCTCTACTCCCAGCCTGTTTGAAAAAAACAGGGAATTGAAAAAATTCCCTGGCTCACCACATGGATGCCTGCCCTGCCTTAACACTCTCTGCTTGCTCTGCAGAGATGGGGTTTTTGTTCCACTTCAAGTGTGAGTTGTTTGGGGGAATTACATTATTCAGGAAAGTTGGGTTTTCACATCAGTTTGCAGTAGAAATATGGATAAATATGACAAAAATTAACACTTTAATTGTGGTAGAGTATGTATGTTTTCATTATAGGTTCAAGAGAATAAATAAAAAGCAACTCAGTGCTATGGCATCACTATGGAGGTTGACCAGCAGAGCGTACTCTCTGCTGTCTTCTCTCATATGCTTCTCATGATAATATGTTGAGTAAAAGCAAATATATTTACGACCAGTCTATCTGTATGTCTTTGAAAAATAAATGGTAGGCCCTTCCAAGACCTGCTGTACCAGAAAAATGAGAGGGGCAAAATATTCCTAAACTTGAAGGGCCTTTGGCTTCTAGAATTATATCCAGCTTCAGTAGAAACTGCAGCTATTAATGGGCTTCATGTAATACAACAGAATTAGTTGAGCAGGATTGTTTATTTCCAATCCGGCCGAAAGCTCTGGGTGAGCCCAGTTTAGTCAGGTGTTAAATATGATTAACTGCAGTGGCTTTGGGTGGCTTAACATTTTGTTTCCAACACCTATTTTCTTACAGTGCTGCAATACATGAGGCAATCTGAAGATAATACAGCTATTGTTTTTTTTTTAAATGAGACAAATACATTTAATGGAAAACAACAGTATAAAAAAGCAGGAGTGTGCATGATTATTATCAGTATGCAAGAAAATGTAATAAACATAATACAAAAGTAGCATTCTTAGTACGAGACTAAAGTGGTTAATTTTGCCATGCAATTGCAACTGATAATAGGGGGACTATACAAAGGTTGAAACCATTCTAAAAATATGTCTACGTACAGCTTAGATGCTACATTGGTTGAAAAATCAACAGAGACAACAAATTCCTTATTCTCTGGATTTCATGCTAAATTTCTGGAAGTCACAACTGGCTCTCATGCAACACCTTAAGTCTGTCAGTTAAATGGCATACTATCTTCCTGTCAAACCCTACCTCCAACAGGAGGTCTTTCATGGAATGGCAAAGCTTGTGCATGAACGTGATGCTTTGAGCACTGGGGGTTTTTAGCCCTTCTGTGGCATGTCGCTCCCTGCACTGATTTAACACAGCATGTGAGACTTTATGCAAACAGGTACAAAGTATTTATGTCTGTCAGGGACACACCTTGGACCAGCTGCTGAGCGTTCCCGCATTTTCTGCATAAATGCAGTAGCAGTAGCAGATAGGCATCTCGCTGAGATAATGTGAAGGCTCGGGGTCTGCGGTCTCTGGTACAGCACAGCCACACGTTGATCTGCTTGGACTCAGGACAGTGAGAAATGCAGTCAAACGCTCTGTGCCAGGAGCTGAGATCATCTGTTTTGAAAAAAAAGGGATATACCACTCCCTTATTTTCTATCAACAAGGAGGATGGTGCAAGGTGGCCTAGACTATGCAAGAGAGCGCAGCGACAATGGGATCTGCTGCAGTCTACCCACCCAGAGTACCTAATGGGCCAGTTGTTTTGAGCTGCTGACCAGTAGGGAGTCGTGTTTTGTCAAACCTTTTCCGAGACAGGGTGTATGTTAAGTTTTCTTTGTGTCCTGACTTCTAACAGGAAGTGCTCATTTTTTGCTTCGGGGGTAGTTTGTCTTCAGGGTCCTTCTCATGAGCTTCTGATTCCTAAGCTGGGAAGACATGTACATTTTTCATCAAACTCTGTCTGTTATGTGAGATTATTCTAAAGGAAAAGCAGGGAAGGGTAGCAGGAATCCCATTAATTCCAGTAGAATTAAGTAACTGTTATGGCTATCAGGGTGCAGTCCCAGAATTTGCCTCTTCTCTGGGATAGCTACCCTTACACAATGTACCATCTTTACCAGGACATCAGCTCCTGCCACCTCTTTTTGGTACCTATCTGTCAAAATGTTTTTATTCTGGTAATCTGAACCTTGGCTAGAAAAAGTAGGTAGGTTGTTGTCTTAATGTATGATCTTTCTTATGTCTCACCTAAGAATGTTCTAATGCTGTATCTAAATTATTTATATAAAGAAATTAAGGTTCTTGCCTGCATATGCTGGGCTTGCTATTTTTTTATATTAGCAGGCTCTTTTCTTTTCTTTTCTTTTCTTTTCTTTTCTTTCCTTTTCTTTTCTTTTCTTTTCTTTTCTTTTCTTTTCTAAATAATTACAGTGAAGCTTTCAGAATGACTTAAGCTTCAAATCCTCTGACTAAGAAAGATACCTGAATTTGCTATTTTCATGCAGAAGTTGTCCCACAGGATAAAATGATTGGATTTGGATTTGTTACAAGATTACAAAGAAGGAACCTCCTACCAGAATCAGAGTGCTGCAAAATATTTGCATTCCTAAGATGCATAGCGTGCCTAGGTGGAGCTTTTACCAAGTATTAGGCCACTTCTGAAGTCTAACTCTGACACTGCCTTTGGGAAGACTGTAGTTCAGTTCTTGCTCTCTTAGGGACTTGGGTGGCTGACAGCCACGGTATGGGATTACTTGCCCACCATGCAGCCACAGGCACATGGTGCTCGAATATGCATTACCTGCCTGCAAGGATTGTTTCTCCAGGTCTCTTGTGCATATATATTGCTTTACAACTCACTCCTCTCAGCAAGGTGGTAAGTTCTGAGGACTTTGTGATTCAGGTGAACTGAAAAGGAAGAGCAAATGCTTACAACTGTATGTCGTAAGGCGATTACAGAAGGCATGGTGCTACACTGCACCTGAAGGTTGCACTTCAGGCAAGAATTCACCAGTTATAAAACTGTTAACATGCAATACTGTTATAAAGCACACCCACAAAGTACAGGTAGAAGAATCAAAGCAGGTAAGCAGCCTTACCCCTGTTAATGCAGTCTTACAATTAGTAAAATATAATAATTTTATATGTTATATATTTATGCATTCAATATATATTTGCACATAGTAATGAGTTCTGGGTAGGTTTCTCAAAGAGGATTTTTTTAAAATAAGGAGCGTTATCTAGAAATGTATTGTGTAATAAATACAGTGTTAAGACTGGAGGGTTTTAAAATCAGAAGTTACCTTTTTAGTCTGCTGTTTTACTTGGTTTCAAGTTGTATCCTTTCAAATGCCACAAAAGGGCATTCAGGAGACCTGGCTATAGTTGGGGGCCATTTGCACCCCTCAGTGTGGCACACTCCATGCCACATAGCATGGGAACAACAAAATAACTTAGAGTCCCTCCCAGCTATGTTGCAGCTTCATTTGGCCCTGCTCAGTAGTTCTTTTGGTGTTCCTTTTGCTGCATTAGGCGAATAAAGGCCTCCTAGAATTATTTAAAAATTGCACTATTTTACATTACAGTATAATTACATAAGATTAAATTAAAATGGTCTTGTGAGATGATAGATAAAAGAGAAGTTGTAGATAAAGATAAGAGAAGATACTTATCATCTTTTGTGCTTATATATTGACTTAGGATGCAACACAACTTCCTGCTGTAGATGATGATAGAATAACTTATTTTATTAGAGATAAATTTATAGGGATATCCCATCAGTGAAAAAGAACCCTTTAGAATGCTGCAAGTATGTTTTCACAAGGGGGTACCAGGTTAGCAGTATTGATTTCCAAACCAGTATAGCAAGTGTAGTACCCAAGGCAGTGTGCAGTCAAGGTTTTAACACGGGCTAGGTCTGTTTATATGGGTTTAGCCATCAGCAAGGCAGCAGACTGCCATTCCCTGCCCACCGTAGCTGGGGCAGGTGAAGATACAGCGTCTCGTTGCTTGCCACCATCCAGCAGCAGGTTACTGCTCCCACATCTGTCAGCGGCAGGAATTGTGTAGGTGCTCCTCGGCTTGCCCCTTGGACACCACTGGAGGTTGTTCTCCAGCCTGGTTGGCACCAACAGCCCCGTTTTGGAGCAGGCTGTGAGGGGGCAGAGCTGTGGGTGGAAACGGCCTTTGGCAAAAGGTCAGTGATGAAGGGTTGGGGAACAGTAACGACTCTGAATCGAGCAACTGTTTGCAAACTTAATTGTGCTTATGCTCGAATGTACAGTCATAAACCAAAGAGATAAAAATAGTTTTAAGTAAATATGAGAGAAACTACATACAAAAATTGAGCTTGTTCAGTTAATATCACTTGAATTAAGTTCACAGCACAGCACTTAGATCTGCTTTTTATGCATGACCAGTTTGAACTGGGAAATAAAATTCCGCATATTCTGGGGCTTTCCTCCATCCTTTATTTTCAATCTTGTTTTTCATATAGATGTGCAGAACTTTCTATCTATTACCTCCTTTCTCTGTGTATTATGTGCCCTGCTGCCTGATCAATACGAGCTATAATCACTGCATATTGTTTGCCCATCGGTAATTTACCAAATTTACTCCTCTATTTTCAGTTCATCTGAACTGGTATAACCACCAGATTGCTTTCAGGCATTAAGTTCTTCCTAAAGATCTTTTTGACACTAAATGGCTTTTTCTACCATTTCAGTGCCACTGAGTTCAGCTCATGTCTTTGTCTTCTTTCCATCAAAGTCATATCAAGGTGAATTTGATGATTGACTTTCTCCCTGTCCCCCCACTTCTAATGTGTTCTGGGAGGGACGAGGATGACATGTGGTATCAATACTTAAGTGATATCAAGGAAAAGAGATTACACACAAAAGAAAGCATGCAATTTTATCAGACTTTAGAACAGGTATCATGTTACCTGCACTGTGCCAAAACCAGTTCTTTTTATATCTGAATTTAAGTCGGATACAGCCTAGGATGTTTGGAATGCACTTAATTAAGGCAGAAAATACACTCATACATACACAGCATATGATTCTCATCTGTGGATGTTCAAGTAGAAGATCTTTCTTATGCAGGAAGTCCCAAAGACAGTGAAAATATTTCATTCAGAAGGGTTATATAGTACGGACCTATGAATACTTTTTTCTTTTTTTTCTTGTTAATTTACAAATAACCCCCCCTAGGTTCTGACAACAAACTACAATTTTATGTTTGGGAAATACCGCTTAACTGCTGGAGCAGAGACATTTAACAGACTCATGTTCCGGTTCCTGAAATGCAATCCCGGTCTCTACTAATTCTCTATTAATCCTAATAAACCGAAGCCACTGTAGTTTTTCTGCTGTGATTCGCCTAAATGGCTCTGGAAATTTCCCTTGAATGTTGTAAATGATATGGAAACTCCTGAGATCAATATTTTGCATATTGCCTACACCTTCTGTCCTCAAACCTTGTTTATAAACTACTGGGAATTGTATCTATTATATTGTCAAAAGGTATTTCTCTGTGACTGTAAGCCTCAGGAAATAGGGCCTAGGTGATACGCTGTTTGCTTACCCATCTTGTCAGACCCCCTGTAATAACTTTTGAACCCATGAGCTCATTTCAGTTACATTCCATGCAGAAATAGAAAACTTCAGGCTACGAAATTCCTCCAAGTTTCATGAAACGTAACAGCTCAGTAAAGAAAAGACCACTTCCTTCAAATTATTACCGTGACTGAAAGGCTGTTGCCCGAGCTCAAAGGTTATTTATTATGTTTAGTTTGCTGGCAGCCAGCACATGCCTAGCTCAAAAGCAGCCACATCCCCTTGGTTCTCACCCAGCCGGTAGCTGGGAGGCAGGAGGAGGGAGCTGCGGACACTGGGGGAAGGGAAGATTGATGATGGGCAGGGCGCCCGAGCTGTGGACACCAGGAAAGAACGAAGAATGGGACGCAGATCTAAAGAAACCAGGGCTTCATTTCTGCTATTTCTTAACAGCACAGCTTGATCTCTACCCGGGAATGACTTGAGTCGAAAGCAACATATCAAAATTAAACAGCCTGAAGTGGGCTCCACATCCAAAATGGATTCTTAGTGTAACCAGCACAACGACCACCATTTAAACAATTTTTCTTTAAAGATTATCTTCTTTGCCATAAGCATCCAGTTCACCACATACAGTGTTCAGGATTTCATTACTGAGAACAATTTGGTAATCTGATGCTAGTCTACTGCTATTGTTTCTGTTACCATTGATATCACAATTATTTCTATTTCAAGCATGCTTGCTTCTAAAACAAGCATGCTAAAGTTACAGCTCTGTGTGTTTTGTCTTATACCAAAGAATCCACTGCAAGTGATGGACTCAACAGTTTATATGAAGAAAGTTTTGTTTGCACTAACAACTTGCAACAATAAGGTAATAACAATAAAATAATGGTTAATACTCAGAGCATCCAAAGTTACCAATTAGATTTGAGATAGTCCTTTTAAGGATGCCTAAATATTATTGTTTCTACTTTATAGACACAAGAACTGAAACACATATAGTATAGTTTTTCCAGTGGCAACAATGAGGTTTGGAACAGACTCTGGGGTAAACATGGCTCCGTTAAGTTACTATTGAAGTTCTATTTGAAGAGTCTATGGATTTTACTCCCTAAAATTTAAGTCTCCTTACTCTGACATATAAAAAAAAAAATCCATGTTTTTTTTTGCATTCAGACAGTCTGAAAAGCTTATGCATCTGTAGAACCCAAATTCCTACAATTTCTAGAAGTCACAGGGTTAGCGGAGGAGGCTGTTTTGCCACAGGTTTACCCAATGGCAAGAAAACGTCAGTCAGAGGAAGATTTTGGTTTGGCTGTTGTGATATCAGACTGTGGCTGTGCAGAATCAAACGAAACAGTTTCAGATTGAGGAAGATAAGAGATGAAAGCTCAAGTTCATGTGACATCTCATCACGCTAAGGAGAGGGCAAACTTTGTAAAATGACATTATAGGCTGCTGGTAAGCATTCTGCTGGAGAGTAGAGCTGGGTCCAAGGTGATAGGGTAATTTTGGCTTCAGCAGCTCCAGTTTGTTTGCTTTTTCTGACAGATGGACATACAGAATGTGCAGGAACTTCCGTACTTGCGCTGCCTGCTATCTGTCATATGGTTTAGCTCTTGCAGAAGCCACACACAAGCTTCATGTGGTCTAAGAGCTATAGGTTGCCAATGGTTGCATTAGAGGGTCGAAAAAGCAGCACTTTTTTTTCGGTAGTTCACACAAAAGGAACTGTTACCAATTCGTTAATCCTTTTCAGACCCCTACTGCCTTCTTGCTGACATCAGTAGATGGGAATGAGAAAATGAACTGTGAGTTCTTCCACCCAGTCCTAACAATACGGACTTGGTAGTTTCCACATACGGAGTAGAAAATGAGAGCCATGGCAAAGCAATTCGCCTAGTAAGATGCATCCCACTTCCATCTCATTCTTTCCACAGAGCATTCCTATGTGCGATGTGTTGACCCTGGCCACCAGCTAAACACCCACCCAGCTGCTTGCTTACTCCCCTCATAGTGGGATGGGGCAGAGAATCGAAAGGGCAAAAGCGAGAAAAACACATCAGTCAGGATAAATAGTTTCATAAGTCAAGGAAAGAAAAAAAAAAAGAAAGAAAAAGAAACAAGTGATGGAAAGGCACTCGCTCACCCCCTCCCACCAGCAGAGTGATGCCCAGCCAGTCTGCAAGCAATGGCAACTTTGCAAAAACTCCCCCACCCCCCCAGTTTTATCGCTAAGCATGATGTTACACAGTGTGCAGTATCTCTTTGGTCAGCTCGTGTCAGCCTACTCACTGCGGGGGCAGAGTGAGAAACAGGGAAGGCCTTGATGCTGTGCAAGCCCTGCTCAGCAATAGCTGAAACACTGGTGCCTTATCAACACTGGTTTGGTCACAAATATAAAACACAACACCATACGGGCTGCTATGAAGAAAATTAACCCCATCCCACATAGTACGCTATTAGAGGCTACAGGGAACCAAGGGCACTTCATCCTTCAAAGAAACATTAATACGGCAGTTGAAAGTACTTAAACTCAGGTGCATTAATGTAATACTTTTGGTTGCCTTAATTTTGCTGAATGTCTGTGAATGTATGTGTACAACTGGAGTGAGGATAACACAGAAGCGAGTGATAAGAAGACTCACTCAGCAGCAAGGGCATTCATGTTCTGTAGTAAGAGCAGGTAATGCTTGGCTATGGGTGCATCATCCCTGTACTTCCCTTGCATCAACTCTTCTTTCTGCATCTTCTGTGAGGCCAAAGTCATAATCACCTTCTGCTTGATACTGTTTCCAGCCAGAAGCACTGTAGGGGTTTGACAATAAAATTTTTGAGGTCTGGTGGCAAGGGTTTAAAAAATATTTTTGCTTCAACAGCCAGTGCTTATTTTTTTCTGTATATGGCATTAACAATAGGTGTTTTTCTTAAGATAATCTTTTTTTGAGTTGTAGTGGGAAGATCATAGCCTGAAGAGTAAAAAGATTTTGGTCAGTTCTTTTTTTCAGGCTGACTAAAATTTGGCCAAGTGCAAATTCTTTACTGGTCGATGGACATAACTAGTAAAGCTAATTGATAGGTTTAGTAATACTTTAATCCAAAAGTTTTCCTAAAGATGGGGAAATAGTCTGCCTTGCATTACAGTTAGAAAACCTGATCCCTAAAGAAAGAGAACCATGTAAGACAATGGAACTCCTGGTTCCTGGTCTCATTAGACCATCTGGCTTTCTTTTAAAATTCAGAGTTGCTCAACTTCTTCAGTGTAGTGAGCCAGCAGCCGATGCTGTCATTTCCTATTTGGCTGTAAATACAGTACTGGAATCTAGATAATTTAGGATTTTGCCACTGAGGCATGGATGGAGTTAGGAAATAATAAAATTAGAGTGGAAATAAGAAAACCAGAACTCCAGTAACATATTGAGGCTCACAGCATACGAGTTCTTCTTAGGTTTTCCTAAATCTAATTCCACCAGAGTTTCACAAAGCTCAAAATCATCCACAGGCAGGAGGGATTCAGCTCTTGGATCGCTCATTTCTTTTGTTAGTACATCATCTCAGCTTCTAACAAACTGTGTTATGGTGAATTCCTCAGCTGGAAGTTTCCTCTGGACCATGGTACAGAATAGCCACAAATGACACAGTATTAATAAAGTTTGTCTTTTGAATCAATTGATATTTTATCATTTATCACCCCCAATCATGTGTTTCCCCAGCTAACAAATCCAAATTTATTTACCCTGTCCTCATAGGATCACAAGAATGGCTGTAGTAGATCAGACCAGAGACGCATCCAGTACATGATGAAAGAGTACAAGGGCAGGCAGACAGTAATAATCCCTTCTGTATGCCTTCCCAGCTTCCAGTAACCTCAGTCCTGCAGACTTGCAGCACAAAATACTGTCTACAGAGGCAGTATTTTGTGTTCAATAGCTGCTAATGTATTTGTGTCCCGTCATTTTGCCATTTCGTATTTCTGAGTTTTGCTTATCCAAGGCTGACTGTTACTGTAATCCTGCTATATGGATTTTGATATGGAGTAACTAGAACTGAAAGCAGTAGGCAAGCAGTGCACCACAGTTATATGCAATAATATAAATGTTGTTTGTGTTATGTTTTCTTATCCTTTTCCTAAAAAAGTTTACCTTTCTTGTCCTGTTAACTACTTCTGAGCACTGAACTTCTGTTTAGAGGACTACTCACAGTGACTTCAAGACATTTTCCTGACTGATACTAACTTTTCGAGTCCATCATCACGTCTGTATATTTTTCCCCCCATGTCCATTACGCTTCACTTTGGAACACTGCTGTTCCACTCCTGCTACTCACACGGTGTCCTGGGAGCCTCCTGCAGTACCTTTCAATCAGCTTTAGATCTGAATTATTAGATATGTTCTTCAAATGCTGTCACATCATCACTCATTCCTTTTCCCAGTTCACTTATGAGCTGTGAACAGCTCAGCTTTAAGTACAAATCCTTGTGGGATAACCTTTCTGCCGCAAAAACTCATGGTTGACCTCTGTCTTTTGGTTTTTGTCTTTTAGCTGGCTAGTCCATGAGATGACACTCCTTATGTCATATAGAACATCAGAGTCATAGAAAAGTAGGGCTTGAAAGAAAAACAATAAATCCCATTTCTGGCCACTCTCCTCATGATGTTAATGCTACCTTACCTACAAAATTTGACAGAGATTTATTTAACCTTTTCTTAAAAATATATAATGATTTTCATTTTAGTCTATTGATTACACAGTATCTCCAGACAGTTTCAGTATGTAACTGTCTTTATCACTCAAAGGTTTTCCTATATATAAATCTCACTTGGTACAACTCAAATTTATTATTTCTTGTCCTATGTCTCCTATCCAAAAATAATTTATTGAAGCTCTTTTGAACACTTGCTGTTGAAAACACTTGCAATAGGACATCACAATCTATTTGGCTAGAAGCAACACTAAAGTGTAATAGTTCTATATATATAAATTATATATGTTCTATATATATTGTCTATATTATATAGAGAGACTTGTCATGAAATACTGTTCTATTGCCATAGCTTGTCCTTAGGATGGATTCTGCCAGTACAGTGGTATAAAATTTATTACATCCAGTGGAAAAAGTTGAAAACATACCAGTAGGACTTGTCACAGTTCAAGTTATCTGCTTAGCACGGTTCTGTTTCTTCTGTGGGTATGGATTTAACTTCAGAAAGCTATCAGACAGTGCAATTTTGCTGTATTCTCTTTTATTGTATACTTCAAGGACAATTGAGGAAACGTCTTTCCTTTTTCATTACATGCTAGTGTCTTTTCCAGTTCATGGAAAAAGATCAGTGGATTCTACAGGGAAATTTAGAATTATTTTAGCTTCTGAAAACTTTAATTATTGGCAAGGAAATACAGTGGGTGGGATGTGGTGGTGCTGGAATGAGGATGCCAGCAATGCAGGTAGACTGAAACCACGTAACCAACAAAGCCAAGGAAACCCAGTTACACTGACTGTGCAGCTCCAAAGTATGAAATTTTGGGATGCTATATTCAAAATTAGAGTTTATGCTTTATCCATAATTACGAGCAACTTCTACGTTTTTAGAGTTCAAGGCTTTCTCCAAATCTCTGCTTTGGAGGTATTGGCTCGCCCTCTGAACCAGCTGACATGCTGATTCTCAAGTGTGAATGCAATGGCACTAGTTAATAGGAATCTCTGGCTTTTGAGGTTTTTTTTTTCTGACAAACTGAAGCAAGCCTGCTCTAGTGTATGCTGTTCCCCAAATTATATAAGTTCGTGCATCTTGGTTCACAATTCACAGGACGTAAGTGGATGTGCTAATAAGATATACACATGGTTACACTAGTTGATCAGGGATCAGGTTGAGTCGTAGTTGTGCAATGATGAACTGTGGCATAAGAAAATTATTTCACTTTTACTTTGCTGTCTCCCACTGTTTTTTATTTGCTGAACACTAGATTCTCTTGTTTTTGTCAGGTAACTGTTCAATCTTTCCAGTCTGTAAAAAAAAAGGTAGGGAATAGATTTTGTGATTTTGTGAGGGTTTTCTTTTTCCCAGGAAAAAACCATGGTGAAAAGCAGTACAGCCTATTTTGAGACCGGGTTCTTGGATTATACTCAAGAAAAGCAGCAAAAGGTTCCTATTTCAGTACTATTTGGATTATGGTACTATAAAAATTAATTTTAAAAAAATCACCACAGCTAGCCAAATAATTATATCATGAGACCATAAGTCAGGACTCCCATCTTCTATTCCTAGCGTACTCTCTAGATTTACTGTAAAATCTTGATAGAGCTCCTTAGTTATGTATTTTATTTTCTAAACCTATAAAATAAGGTTAATACTTTTATTACAGGTGTTTAGAAGTTAATTGAGATCAAAGATTCCAAAATTCAGAGTTTTACTGGGAATGATAACGTATAAACTTACAGCTGGTTAAAGGCTTTCTAATCTATCCCTGTTAGAAATCCTCTGCCATGCTGTCCCATTTACATTAGGCTCTTCACACTCTCATACTAGTATGTCTAAAAATCCCAAATATATTTCTACATTTTTTTGGCGTAGAACTGTTAGTTTTTCTCTGCTTCTGTAGAGATGATAATACGGTTCATGTAAGGCCTCTATTCCTTCTGAATTTAGTCTTATTCCTCAGACTTCCAAGATGCAACCTTCCACTCCTAAATGAAGCAACATCAGCTTAAATGTGACTGACATAAGTAAATGCTGTTTGTGTATGTTTATTAATGCCTCACTCAATGTCTACTGGAAAAAAGCTGTCTTGATCCCTAAGTATCCAAAATTTCCCACTGGATTAAAAAGTAAAAGCTTACAAAGAGAGTAAGTTAAGAAAAGGTGCAACTACTTCCAGATGTGGCCTAGAAAAATTAAAAAAACCCACCATATATTTTGGTCTCACTAATACAAAGAGAAAACTGTAAGAGATTGCCTATGACAGAAAATACAACTTACCAAGCCAAGGAATGACGTTAAGGCAAGCTGGAAAGAAAATAAAATGGTGCTTTTTATGTGCAAGGCAATTTGCAAAGAGGAAAAATGGTCTGCATGCATCACTTTCTTCACGTTGAAGTGCTAAATTCTTCCTTTTTACATTAGAAATTCATGTCTTATCTGTCTTGGAGACTTAGTTAGAGAATTGGTGAGAATATTCAATTCCTCAACTTTCAGTCTTGCTTGAAACACCTTTCCTCTCCAACAGCCTGGGCACTATTTAGCCGCAGTGACGTGAGATTTGGAAGAACTGGTGATTCTAATGAGCGACAACCCGGCAGCTTCAGTTAGGCTGGCAGGCTGAAAAAAAATCATGCTTGCAATCTGCAAGCCTGTCATTTTCTGTTTTCTTTGGTGGGGCTACTCAGACTTTCTGCATCAGCACAATTAACAAATGATAGGGCATTACATATTAAAAAGGTTACAGTCATTTCTCTTCTGACTAGAAGTGAATAATACAATTAATAAAACACTTTAAAAAAAAAAAGTGAATGCTACTAAATATGTATTACTGGTATCGCAGCTTTTCTACTAACACGGAAGAGCAATGGGAATGTCACGGTATGGTTCTGCCTCTTTCTCTTGTCTGCTCAAGATTCATCTCTGCCCTGCCAATGGCCGCCCGCTGCTGCGCCTGCCCTGGGAGCCATCTGCAGAGGAGATGCCAGGCAGCCGTTCTCCAGCAGGTCTGACAGTGGTTGCCCACATCAACAATTTTCTCCATCTTTATGAACTTGAAGTGGAATCCTGCCACGCGCACCAGCCTCAAGAAGAGAGGAATGTGCCCATTTCCATCTTTTAACCATGAATGGATAAAACTTTTGCATCAAATGAGAAGGTAGCCTCGTTCTTACCTGCCTCTGAGCTAGCCTATTCTTGGAGCTGCTTAGTTGATTCTACACTTTAAATGGCCGTTATGTGGCCAACATAAGGGTTCAGAAACTGGAAGCAGGGCTGTGTCACAAGAGGAGGAACCAGGGCACAGATCCCACTCTGCGTTTCCCATAACCGGCATTGTACCAGTCCAGCTTCCACTGGGAGGGGGGTCACGAGAAGGATGAGAAGAGCACGGCTTGTTTAGTCCAGCAAAATAAAGGCTGTGTGGGGATGAGATTGCTGTCTATAAATACTTTTGGCAGGGGATACACACAGGAGAGCGGGAAAGGCTACTTCAGGGCAGAATCTGCAGAGGAAGGAAAGATGGATGTGGACTGGTCATGGGGAAATTTAGGTTTGAAATTTTAAAAAGGCTTCCAGCTGTTAGAGAGGTTTCTCTCGGACAGCCTCCCAGTAGCAGCAGTGAGGGCCAAAACGTTTACTGGCAAAGCATGGTCAGTTTACAGAAGAAAGGATAAAATGGCTGCTTGCAACACTAGGGAGCTGGGTAGGGTATAGAGCAGAAGGAAATTAAGCTGCCGTGGCTTACAAATGCCAGCCCAGCCAGCCTTCCATAACGGGGGTGCCGTTAGCCCTCTCTCACTGGGGCTGCGTACAATGAATTCCAGTAAAAGACAGTCTTGTCATCACACGGTAGAATTGAAAGAGTAGAAAACAAAAGCCTTAGTGATGAAAAGGGGCAGAAACAGCTATTTTTTTGGTCAAAGAGGGCAGCTGTAACTACTCATAGAGTTTATTGTTACCAACAGCAAGGTAGTCCTTATTTCTGGTGACTTTAAGACTGGATGAAACATCTGGGTAGTATAACCTTGTACAGCTACATGCTTGCCTTTTTAAGTCTGTGTCCCTTTCTTCTCAGTGTTGGCTTTGATTACTTGGTGACCAAAGATGGGAACATTTTGCAAAATTTAAATGGTTAGCTCTAATTTTAGCAAATGTCTTTCGCGTTGACACTGGAAGATCAATGGTACTCTCTCTCCCGTGTTTAGGAAATTTGCCAGCTCGTGATCAGGCCTTGTTCAGGAAGATCCATATCCGCAACTGCAGAGGAAAGCACTTCTAGTTCTCTGGAAAATATTACTTTGGTAAAGGAGTGGTGAAGTTTTCTGAGAATTTCGGTTGTTAGCTACCTGGCACCAAGGAAATTCTGAATCACCAATATGCCTTCTGGAAGAAACAATCACTTCAAAACGGTTACACTCCTTCTGCCATTGCTTGGAAAACAAATTTCTGGTTAGGACCTCACGACTTAGCTATGCACTAGTAATCACATACAGCACCTTACCTTATAGTGCCGTGGACCCCTCCCTTTGCTTTGTCAGCGACGAGGGCTTCTCATCAGCTCGCCTTCCCCTCCCAGCCCGTGTGTGTCAGGCACTGGAAAAACTTACCATTTAGGTAACTAATGCCGGCTGGGCAGGTGATGAACCGAGACAGTTTCTGTATAGGGACAGCCTTCCTTCCTACTCTTCCCTTCTCTAATTTCATTGTTTCATTCACTTGCTGCTGACGGTTATAAACTCCGGTTGAGTACACAAGGCGGGGTTTATGACTTGCTCGTATGACAGGATACAACCTTGCTATTTGGTTAACTCTGTGCGGGGCTTCCATAATGCAAATAGGCTTGCAGAGCGATGTTTCTCACAAAGAAATCCCTGAATAAGAGAGACTGAGACTTAATTTTAAAAGGCCTAAATATTTCTGTGATCTCAAAATACTTAGCATGAGATCTGAAGCTGAGAGTAGCTAGCCTCGTGTTTGTCTATAAATCTCTGTGCTTTATCGACTCAGAAAGCCTCGGTGATAAGACCAGGTTAGTATTTGAATGCGAACGCTGTAATGTGCCCCTGTGATCCTTAGTATGAAAAATGAGTTTACTTAGCACCGCGCGGCTACATGTAGCCACTTCCTGAGAATTCCTGTTTCCAAGACGGAACTCCAGTGACATCAAAAGCAGCATGGCCAGCAGGTCGAGGGAGGTGATTCTGCCCCTCTACTCCCCTCTGGTGAGACCCCACCTGGGGTACTGTGTCCAGCTCTGGAGCCCCCAACATAACAAGGACATGGACCTGTTGGAACAGGTTCAGAGGAGGGCCACGAAGATGCTCAGAGGGCTGGAGCACCTCTGCTATGAAGACAGGCTGAGAGAGTTGGGATTGTTCAGCCTGGAGAAGAGGTGGCTCTGGGTAGACCTTATAGCAGCTTTACAGTACCTAAAGGGGGCTGCAGGAGAGGTGGGGAGGGACTCTTTGTCAGGAAGTGTAGTCATAGGATGCAGGGTAATGGTTTTAAACTGGAAGAGGGGAGATTTAGATTAGGTATCCGGAAGAAATTATTTACTGTGAGGGTGGTGAGACACTGGAACAGGTTGCCCAGAGAAGCTGTGGCTGTCCCATCCCTGGAAGTGTTCAAGGCCAGGCTGGATGGGGCTTTGATCAACCTGCTCTAGTGGGAGGTGTCCCTGCCCATGACAGGGGGTTGGAACTCGATGATCTTTAAGGTCCCTTTCAATCTAAACCATTCTGTGACTCTATGAAAGGTGACTCCGGGGCAGGTCGCCTCCATCAGCTGAGAAACCTTCTGCTCCCCGACCTGACCACCGTCCAGCCCCAACCGGCGCGGCCCCGCCGGACCAGCACACCCGGGACGGGGCCGAGGCCTCCGCTCCGCTGAGGAGCCGTTTGCTCTGGGCGGGCCAGGGCGCGAGCGGCGGCCGCCATCGGCCCCAACGGCCGCTCTCGCGCGCCGCTTAGTCACCGGGCCGAGCGGCGGCAACGGCCGCTCCCCCGCCCTTCAGGCGAGCGGCGGCTCTTCCCCAACGCCGCAAACCCTCCGTGCCCGGGCCGATGCCGCCTCGAAACCGCCGCCGGTCCCGGCTCGGCTCGGCTCGGCTAACCCCGGCCGCTGCTCGGGCGGGGCGGCTGCAAGTCCCACCCGCGGCCACAGCGGCCGCGGGGGCGGGACGAAGCCGGCCAATCAGAGGGCAGCATCCAGCAGGGGGGGCGGGGCTCAGGCCTTGAGTGGCAGCTGGCGAGATAAACAAGTCGCCGCACTATTCGGCGCCCGGCAGCCCGCTGTGCGGTGGCGGGTGTCCGCCCGTTGTCCTTCCCTCCCTCCTTCCGTCCCTGCGAGCGGCGCCGAGCCCGGCCGCGCTTGCCGCTCCCGCCTCTTCCCCGCAATGTGAAGAGTCAGCAAGTTCCCAGTGGCCGCTGAAACGCTCGGTGTCTCCGGGGATCGGAGTGCGCCGACGCCGCCTCGCCGGGGGCGGGCCGGGGCATGCCGGGAGTTGTAGTCCTGCCGCCCCCGCCGTCCCGCCCGCGGCGCCGGGGCCGGCGCCCGCAGCCGCACTACGACTCCCGGCATCCCCCGCGCCGCGCGGCGAGGAGCCCAGTTGAAGCG
>KZ505730.1:30327-40505 GCA_002844005.1 Limosa lapponica baueri
TCCCTTCCCTTCCCCGGAAAGTTTCTGACCGTCGAGCCCGCCTGGGGCGGCCTCCGCCCCACCCCGGTAGCGGGCCCCGGTGCCCCGGCCCTGCCGGCGGGGGCGGCCCGCGGCCCTGCGACGGCGGGGTCCGGTGCCCGGCCGCCCGCCGAGCAGGGGGAACCGTTGCGGCAGGGGGAAGACCGGAGCGCCCGCCGCCCTCCTGTCGCCGTCCCCCGGGCTGTGCCCGCCGACCCGGCGGCCGTGGGGACGGGGGTGGCGGCCGAGGCCCCAGCGGCGCGTCCCGCTCTGCCCCCGCAGCGGGCGGGGGGTGCGGTGTCAGCGGGCTGTGCCCTTGGGCTCGGCTGTGGTGCTCATACCGGGCTTCACGTCATCGCTTTCCTCTTTTGTGTGACGGTGGCGTTCGTGCTTTGACATCCCGCTCCGGGAACTTGCAGGGGACCGGGGAAAGGAGCGAAGTTTGATGGCTGGAGCACCGGGCGCGACCGACCGTCCCCTCCCCGGGTTCTCCCGCCCCGGCCGATGCGCCGGGCAAAGCCCCGGGGAGGGTGTCGGTCCCTGGGCTGGCCCCAGCCCCCGGCTGAGCCTAGAGCCGAGCGGGCTTGGCTCGGCGGCGTGTCCGGTACTGTCAGTACCCAGTCACAGGTGTGTCCCCATCGTCCCCGGCTTCCCATGCGAGACCGCCATACCTGTCACCGTCCCCACATGCCTGACCGTTGGCCAGAACCAGAGAGGTCATATAGCCATTAAGCCCAGGTCTGTTGGCTAAGCAGGGTTTCCCTCTTTTCCCTGGGGAAAAAGACAGCTGGCACCATGGCGTAGGTGTCCCAGGGATGCCATTTTCGCCGTACTGTGGTTAAGAGAGCAATGGGGAACTCGGACTGTGATTTGGGATTGCGTGGCTGCTGTGTGGTCATTCAAGAGGAGCGGTCCTGAGACCTGAGTAAGGCTCTCCTCAAGTTCCAAATACAACCCCCTTCTTCCAGAAGAGCCATTAAGCACTTTTTTTCCACTATGGTGTGTGAGTAGCACCCAAATACGGACCACATCTCTGAAGTGTTCTAAGCATCCCGTAAAGTTTGATTAAAATATACTTGCAAATCGGAGGCGATACCTTTCTGACAGAATAAAGGCAAAGAGAAATAACCTTCCGTTATGGGCAGCTGAAACTTTGAAACAGAGAAGACTGAATATGGAAAAATGGCAATTTTTTAAATAAAGTTCTGGAAGTGGTTAATGGAACGCTGCTGCTTTAGATTGGTAGAGAAGTCCAGGGATTTTTCTCTGTAGGAATAAATTGCATTCATGCGTGTCTTGAAAATTTAAACTCTGAGTTAAGAGGATGTAATATCAAAGTGATTAATAACTGAAAGGTAGCACGCTAATTCAGGTGGAGGATTAAATGCTGGGAAATGAGCTCAGACTAGTTTGCTCTGCAGCCTTAAGAATACTAGAGCATAGCTAGCTTGAAAAGGAAATACTAAAGCTTTTCTGGGTATTACAGCTGCCACTGAGCTCTTCTAATATTTGTGGATTTAGTAGTTGTGTTTTCTTTTTTTTTTAAGCTTTAATTTATTTATATTTTTATATATATGAGAGGAAGTGATAATAAGAACACCCAAAATGCTGGTTAAATTTTTTTTTTTTGCTGTTCTTTGATACACTAATCCTGAAATTACTGCTTGTAAGAACTGCATGAAAAAGACAGAGTTCTGAGTTTACTGTTTTATGAAAAAATGAAATTTTATGTCTACTTCTAATTTATCTGCTTCATTTCCATCATTAGCAATGGAAAGCCATTGCAAGAATTTCACTGATCCTACAAAGCACCATAAAGAACATGCCTTCAAAATCCCTACAATAATAATAAATGAAAATGGGTGGTAAAGCAAAAGTAAACATGACAAAAAGATAGCTAATGTGTCAGAGCTGGGAATAATCGAAAGGAGGCCTTGAGCCATAAGAAAACTAACTGGTAAAAGGAAGTGCAAAGTTTCAGTAAGTGGTCAGATAGGTTGAAATGCAATGCAATATGGCACAAAGTGACTGCTTTGTATACTCAGAGGTTTTGCTTCATGAAGCTTGGAAAATGGGTTATTCTTCCTTTTTTTGTGGTTTTCCTTTTTATGGCATTGGTGAGTTCGCTTTTGTGTAACTTTAGGACCTTGAGTGAAAGAAAGATGTGAGCAAGTTAGGAAAAAAATTAGAAAACAACCTAAATCATTAAGGTAAGACGATTTCCTTCTGAAAATATCTAGCTAAAATATCTCTGTGGGGTGGAGGGTATTTAGCACTAGTTCTTATCTTTAAGGGGTCCTTAATAATGGTGAGAAGCTTCCAGTGCTGTCAGCAGAAATGCAGCAGTGATGTGTATTTATAGTGTGCTGATCACTGGGGGATTTTGAGTCTCATGTAAAGGAATTCTTCTTTGGCTGATCATAGAGACCATTTCAGTACTTCAAATTTGCAAGGCATTCCTGTATAAAAGAAAAAAGATTCTGGCTACTTGCTTCTTGTAGTCAATTTACAGTCTCGGGAGGCTGAGGGCAATAAGAACCTTGTAGCTTTGCAGAAATTCCACTGAGAGCCTGTCACTTCATGTTTCAAAAACTTGGCATATAAACTTTATGAAATAGTAAAATGTGTTTATACGGAGCTTGGCAAGCTGTTCGATAAAATGCTTGTAAAAAAAGTGGTTGCATTGCTTAGATCTCCATGAATGGTTTGGGCATAAAAGCAGTTTTTCAACAAAGTAACAGCTTAGTTTGGCTTTTTCAGCCTAGATTGGGGTATCATTTGGGCATGTTTCTAGTGAGCTGATTGGTTTCTATGAAAGTTAAAAGATTTTTTTAAATTTTTTTTTTTAAATAGGCAGTCAGATTTGAATAATGTTGGTGTGACATTTGCATGCACCACATGAGCATATTTTTAAAGATGTTGAGCACCTGCAGCTTCCATTTACTTCAGTAGTGTTTCTGTGCTCTGATGAGGGCTAGAGGTATTACCTGCATCATGCATTTAGCTAAATTAGGCACCTGGGTTTACAAACTTTTCATTAATATCCTTGTAGTCCAGAAGGGCTAGAAAATAGGTTTTTATATAAACTGCCTAATGGTTTATTTCAGTGTACACAAAAACCAGATCAGTGGCTTTGAGGGGGGAAATAGTGATATAAGCCTCATGATTGCAGTTCAGTTGTCAATGTTAAGTTTTTGGCTCTTTATGTAGCTGGAAAATCTGTTATGATTTGTGTGTGTGTGTACTACCTCAAAATGTCTTGTTGACTTTTCGCAAAAATTTTTTTCGACACTTGTTCACGTTTGTCCAGTAAAGCAAAGAATGCAATTTTTCCAGTCACAGTTAGGAAAGTGAGATTTAATTTCATGCCTTACCTCTCCTTGTTACATTCCTTGCTGCTTCTTTGATCACAGTTTAAGCCACGATGTTGTGCTTCGTTGTTTCACTTCGTGTGTATCCTTATGACAGGGGAGGCAATTTTTAGGATGAAATGAAGGTTGGAAATTCTGTTTTTTTGTTGTCTATGCCTTGAATTATTTCCCTTCACTCTTTTTGTTGTCTATGCCTTGAATTATTTCCCTTCACTCTTTGGGAAAGATCAGTCTGTGAGTCCAGGCCACTACAGAGTATTCCTGTTCTTTCACCGGGATGTCAGCTCACCTGCAGGAGGATGTTTGGAGGAGTCAGCGAGCTGAAAAGATGCCGCTGTTGGTGAGTTAGGAGTGTGCGAGGAATAATGGGATGCACGAGTCAAGTAGAAAATAGGCCACTCTGTTCTTCGTACATCTTGCCGTGACAGCAGA
Source organism: Limosa lapponica baueri (assembly GCA_002844005.1). Lineage (NCBI taxonomy): Eukaryota > Metazoa > Chordata > Aves > Charadriiformes > Scolopacidae > Limosa > Limosa lapponica. The sequence continues at coordinate 34,149 of KZ505730.1, forward strand.
TGTAGCACTTGCAAAAGCTGAAATCTTCATGTGAATAAATCCTTTTTGGTTATTGCTGCTTCTGCTTACCTTTAAACAAACAATTGAGCCGGCTGCTTTCTCTCACACTATGGCTGTGTTAGTTTTCTTTGACTCACTATCTGGGTTTGGGCAACAGAGGTTATTAAAATAAAATTACACACTTTTTTTTGTTCTTTCTTTCTTTCCAAGTAGCTATGTTGGTAATATTTTTAATCTGTACGTTTCAAAACACCCTCTAAAAAGCAAGTATGTGCTTTTTAATCTTGTTGCGGGGGGAATGGCAGAAATAGGGAGTGATCAGTTTCCAAGAGGATGCAGCAGAAGGGCCAGGAGCTGGACCCTGGGCGGCTCCCAGGCTTGTCCCCGCTCAATAGCGGGTGCTGCCTCTGCAGACCCTCTGCCTTGTTACCCTTTGGCAAGTGTAAAAGGTTTGGCATTGCCCTGTACTGTACAATATATCAGCTGAATGAAGCGTGTAGATTTATGTGCTAATATAGTAATATACTTTTTTTTTTAAAGAAAGTTACTATTTGTAACTTGTTAGATTACTTTGTTGTTAATGTATCTGTAACTTTCAAACAAGAGAATTGATACAAAACAGGCTTCACCTTAGTTGCCAAATACGGAGTTTCCTTTTGGAAATTGGGCAACAGTGATGCAAGTCAAAAACATCACTGTAAAGTACAGGCATAGGAGGGGGGGAGAGAGACATGAAATCTTCTACCCCTTTTCCCCTCCTGTTTTTTTGAGTACTGTAAACTTGTAACTAAAGAGGAGAGTCTGTTTTCCTCCTTGGTCTGATACTGGTGTGCAGAAGCATTAATGTAAAGTTCTTAATGTAAATCTGAAGTGCTTCCTGCATCCAAGTCCACACAAGTGTCAAGTAAAAGTTAGAGCATGGGAAGAGAAAGGAAGACCAAGTACATGATGGCCAAGGCAAGAGTATAATCTAACCTAGGTTTTTTTTTTTAAGTTTGATGAATCTTATTTGTTTGAAGCAGAAGTGGAAAAATATTGATTAAGAGAGGAAAAAATAGTGTGTTGTGAGGCACGGTTCTATTCAAAAAATGGGCTTTCTTCTGGCGCGACTCGCTGTGGTTAGGGTTTCTGCTAATGTTGTTATTTTGTTCAGAGATGGCATCTGGTCACGCTTATGACAGAGATCACGGCGGTGATAGAAAACTTTTAAGTGCAGAAGAGGCAAAGGTAATGTGCTTAGTTTCTTAAATCAGTATTTGTATAGCAATAATTTATGTACTCTTCTCCCGTATGGTTATTCTGCTGAACTTAATTTACTGAAGTCATACAGCATGAGTGTGTCAGGAAACGAAACTTGCACTCAAGTAGACTAAATGCTAAAAATGAACAGTGTTGGCGGTAAAATCACAGGGGAATGGGTACATGTGTACTGCAGTTTACTGTCAAGAGAGAGGCAACTCATTGATGTGGCAAGGATTATACTCACTTGAATGTGAAACTGGAGTGTTAGGTACCCATGCAAGTTCATACTTGTAAGAAATTTAAGAGTCTATTATAATTTATGTATTTACGTCGTCTTATTTTCTCTGTTTGATGTTGTCTTGAATGTAAGTAATTGGAGTTTTCAGCTGTAGTTGCTGTTTACTAATGTAATCCTGTGGCAGGCTGAAGCACAGAAATATTGACCCAAGTCAGAAAGCAGTGTATTTGATCCTGAAAAATTACCTTTCTCTGCAGCAAAATATCTACCAATGATGGTATTTCAAAAGCTGTGTGTTGCCCCTCACTTTCATATTTTTTTTTTCCTTGATGAAACTTACTATTTTGAGGGAGGTAGAGTGGCTGACGATGTCTATGCCCTGCTAGAATCTCTTGATAGCTAAGTGAACCTAAATACTAGATTGACCTGCGAATCCTCAAAGTAGTTGTTAGCACTGAGTGCTCTTAATATGTGTGAGAAGGAGCAGCAGAACTAAACTGAACCTGTCTAACTAGTTGCCTGCAATGCATTCTAATAAAAAAACCCCAATCTAGGAAGAGATCATTAGTATTTCATAACTGTGTCTTACTGAGAGCTGCTGGTGCAACTCTACCGTGGCTTTGCTTCCTGCCCAAGAGGATAGTGCAAGTGGTGATGAGTAATTTTTAGTGCTTCCCACAGGCTCTTGCATACAGTCTCTCCCATGGCTGTTCTGTCCTTTTTTTCTCTTACTCTTCCTGAAACCAAGTGCAGAAATGAGCTGTAGAGCCCATAGAAAGCAAGCAGCGTTCAGCTGGTGTTTTGTTTGCTACTATGGCAAGCACAAAGGTGCGGTGGTGGGTAGGAGCTTGAGGAAGAAAGGTGAGTGCGCGTGATGGGATGCAGAAGAGGTTGCATCTGGGAGAGAAACAGATGAAGATTTTTTGCCAAGGTTGCAGAAGAAGACTTGTGCATAAATTAGCCCATAATAACCTGAGAAGGGAAACCTCTCAAGATTTAGTGATGTGTTCTTTTTTTTTTTTTTTTAATTAAAGAGATGAAGAAGATAAGAAGTTTCCTGTTACAGAGTGAGGGCGTTAAGAGTTTTCCAATAGTGCTACACGAAAAGGAAATAAGAGCTTGAGGGGGAAGAAGAGATTCCTTTCTGCCCCTCACTTGGTAAGAGGGTGCAAAGCGAGGTAGAATAGAGGCTGGGTCAGAAGCTGAATACCTCTCTTGTGAACTACGTGACATAGAAATTTAATATGTCGGTGTATTTCTGGGTAATCCAATCTAATCTGTTGTATTGTAGCTACAAGTGCTGTAAAGTTTCTCTCATAAATTTACTTTCAAGATGAGTATTTTCACATCATGTATGATTTAAAAACAAAACAAAAAACCCCGAGCCCCAGAAATTGCTGTAATTCAGAATGCTACAGATGTGTTTGCACAACTAACCAGAATTTCTGTGGAATGTTCTAAACATATTTTACTAGAAGTTTGTTAGTAACATTAGTTTTTCCAATGTCTTTTGAAAATACCTACTGAAAAGGTGTGTTTGGCTCTTCTGTGGCCTGAATCAAGCTCATGATTTGCATAGATGCTGCTAACCCAAGTCTTTCTCCTTTATTTTTAACTGCCGAGTTCTACTTTGTAAAATAAGATTGTATTTGCATGTGCTCACTGCTGCTTAGCGTACGTACTGCTCAGGAGATGATACGGTCCACGTGTATGATCGAGGAAGGGATCGTTGGCCGAAGTTGTCGGCAGCTCTTACATTCTGCTTCTGAAGATATGTTGTTTCTTGAGCTTCTTTGCTGGTATTTGAGAACTCACACTGGCTGCAATTTTATTTTATTTTTTTAAGTGTCTCTTACTGAAACAAAGTATTAGAACTTAAAAAGATTTATTTGTTTCAATAACAGCACATTTGCCTGAAGGAATGCTGAAACTGGTCCAGGACAACTGCTTTTAGAATAAATTGGCTAACTCAGCATGTGACTTTAGGAAATGAAGAACGATTTCTGTTTGTATAGCAAATGCAAAAACTTTACTGTTTTGACTTGACTTAAGAGTGTGATATATCTAAATAATTTAGGTTTATAAAAGACCTCCCAACTCTGGGAACTTGGTTTACATGGATCTATTGACTTTAAGGTAGATGACTGACAGATAAAAATGCTACTCGTGGTGATTTTTGGAAATTATTTTACCTCTTGTGAACTTCAGCTGTCTCAACAGTTTTAGGAAGAAAAAAAGCACAGAAACGTTTTAAATTAAAATGAGTTTTTCTTAATAAACTCTTGTGATAGTCTTTAAATCAACTGATACTTCTATATCTGAATTTATTAATATGTTCTTAGACTTTTTTGTGGGAGCACAATTCTTTGTTTTAGCAGTATTTTTTTTAATTTATGAAATATTAGTGTATCTGATAAGACTGAAAGAAATGTAGAGATAGTGTTAACTAACCTTTGCAAAATTGGTGTCTGTAAGTGTGGGCTGGTTTTTTTTTTTTTTTTTGAGGGGTGTGTGTATTTGTTTGGTTTGGGGGTTTTGTTTTGTTGTTTGTTTGTTTTTTTTATATTGGAAAGCAAAACTGACTGTTCTTGTGAGAAAGACTGGAGGAGCTGAGATCAGTGGAATAGTGGATCGCTGAAGTGCATTGTTCATGTTAGCTTCCGTCTCTTCTGGGATTAAAGCTTTTTAAATAAGTATTTTCCGATGAGGCTACTGCATAACTGCTTGTTTCTCCCTCAGTTGTTATCTGTTTTCTACAAAGTTCATGGTCTTGAAAAATTTTAGGGTCATTCGTCTTGTGGATGAAACCACAGTGAGGTCAAGCTTTCCAATAGGCAAAGCAACAGCTATAGCTTCCTGTGCGTGCTGGGAGTGTCGGATCGCTCACGTAAGGATAAGGGTTCTGGGCTAAATAAGAGCACAGATACGAACTGGGGGCAGTCTCAGATGTTACGGCTTTAAACATATGTTCCTATAAACTGGGCCTCCCTTGCGGTGTGGTTATGTTTTTGTTCATCCCTGCTGACTTAAGTAGAAGATGCTATTGATTTCTTCTTACAGTCAAGTGGAAATAAATGTTATAGGCAATTGACTTAGAGGCAGAAGCTAGATCTGCTGGAATGGAAACTGTATCTGGAGGTAAGGTAGGACACTTCCACTATTTTGAAGTGATGTATCTGGTTTCCTCATGCATTAATTGCAGGAAGAGTCAATCCTTTTTAAGTGGCCAGAAGGTTTTCTGTCTCTTCTGTCCCTCCTTTCTTTTTCTGTCTTCACTAGAGCACTTGGAAGCATTCACACAGGTACCGCTGGGACTCTGCTCCGACTGGGATTGTCCCTGACTCTCCCACCCCTTTGGTATGTTGTGGTGTTTGAGAGCTTGAAGAGATCTGATGATACAAAGGCCACTCATGCATGAACTTCTAGCAGAATGAGATCATCTGTTTGACTCCTAGGGATTTCTTTTGAGAGACGCTTTGTATCTTATGGCTCATGAATTCTGAAAATTCAAATGTGTTTAGAGAAAATTCTCACCCGTATTGATACTTCCATGGATTACCACAGATTCATGCTAAGATTTATCACCTTGCTTATTCAAAAATGCCATGTTTGTTGCTTTGATTCATTATCGTTAGTGCAGCTGACAGTGGTTTTCAGTCTGTGTCTTTGAATGTGTCTGTTCCTGAAACAGAATTCCTCTATGAGTTGTTGCCATGTTCTCAAGGGCGTTGTAGGCTTCAAGGTCAGCTTTATGTTTGTACCTTTGATTGAAGCTATTAATTGTGAAGGATAACCATTTGTTCCTTTGCCCAATTCTGCCATCCTCCAAATGAGAAACAAAGGTAGACAAATTACCAAGTTTAATTTGACCCTCAGTTTAGAAGAACCAGAAGACCATGACAGGTTGAATGCTGTGTATTTAGCATGAGTTCAATGGTGGGGAAAAAAATGTCAGTGTAAAAAGTTATCCAAATGGTGCTCTTAAGCTACAGAAAGAGCGTGAGAGAAGCCTGTTCTCACAATGGGACGCACAGTTTTAAAGTTCAAAGAGGCAGAAAGTGACTTGGATTCCCTGGGAACAAGGAGTGTTCTTGACGTTTATAGTTAGTCAGAAATGTTCTTCTTATAAGTGATTTGATGAAACAAAAGGAAGATTCTCTTTGAGAACAACCTAAAGGACCTTGCATCTGTGGCCTTGGTAAGTAATTCACAGGAAAATAAAAGCTCGTTTCCTCTTTATTTCAGAGGTATTTTTCTCCTTGCTGCTGCTGTTCCTTATTTTAAGGTAACAAATTCTCACATGCAGTGTCCTTTCTGGAAGGGAGGTATTTCCTGGGTCTGTTCATTATCTGTAATCAAGCCTGTCTATAAAGAAATAAGATCAGGTACACCTCTGTCACCTGCTTTAGTATAGCAAATGCTGGAAGAAATTACCTGGAGCAGCAGAATAATTTTACGGCTTTCAAGGTTTAATGTGAACACTTCAGTTTTTACCTTTATAAACAGGTTGTCAAGTCTGCTTATGCCAATCTGTTATAAAATAAACCTGCTCGTATGAGATTCACAGTTCTCAGTCACTCAAGGTATTTTGGAGCCAGTCTAATTTTAGCAATGGCAAAAACCTTGTAGCTGATTGAGGACTCTGAATCTTCATTGATAGATTTGGAGTGAGAGTGGCAGTGACTGGAGTTGTGCTCTCTTTCCTTACAAATGCAAAGTTTTGTTATTACAGTGTAAAGGCTCAATTTTAATAAGACTAAGGTTAGTAAGATTTCCAATTACAGAGATCTTAAAAATCTGTCTGTGGTTGTGACTGTGAAATAGTCTGAAACTGTTGCTAACAGAAGTTATCTATGCTATAAAGATTTGCTTTTAAT